>JARHVA010002564.1:1400000-1472500 GCA_037957365.1 Torreya grandis
TGAGGAAGGGTGGCTGGTGTGATGTTTGAGATGAAATAGAATTTTTATAGTTCATCCAAAAAAATCATCATTTTATTATTCAACACCTCCTTCTTCAATGTCTCTATCAGACCAATGTGATCCCTCTCCTTCTTGTTCATCAAAAAGAGTCTTTATCTTCTCAACAACATGCTATTAAACCTCATTTAACTCATGTCCCATGGCCTAGTCATTATCTTCATCAAAGCAATAAGAAGGTTCATCAAACAAAGGGAAAGAGAGCTCACCATGCTTACATTCTCCATCCAACATTAACAAGTGAAGTTTTTCAATCTCATCTTCATATTTTTTGAATATTTACATGTATGCATGACCTATATCTTCTCCTTGAATCATGTCACCTTCAAAAGTCACTTCTTCAACCTTTTTTTCATGAAAACCCCATAGAATAGCCATCCTCTTAAAATATTATTTGACTACATTGTTCATCTTTGATAATGTCTTCCACCTCATGTTCATGATGATGTTCACCATGATGATTCTCATGGGGAGTACCTATAATGATTTCATCTTTATCATCACTCATAATAGCCTCTTGATCAACCAAAAAATGCGTTCTCTCTTGCTCATTGCCTCCCTCAAAATAGGTTCCTCTTTAAAAGGGAATGAAGTGAAGGGTGAATAGATAGGTTATTGAGTTTTAAATGTAGAATTTGGAGTATATAATGTATTATAAGGTGAAGGAAGTGAAAATGGAGTGTTGGATGAAGGAGAGGACTTAGGATTGTACTTTCTTCATTTTCCACTTCACACTCTTAAAAAATACTCTTATTTTATTACTTACCCCATGATTCCACTATTTCATTCCAACTCATTATCTTAGGATTGGAACTATCTTCTTTAGGATAGGAATCAACTTCATCTTTCTCAAGGTCTTGATTTGGTTCATGATAGACATTTATCTAACTTGGAATCTTAACATCATGTTGAAAGACTTGAGGAGGTTGAGGGAGACTAGGAAGAGTTTTCACATGCATAAGAAGAAATACTTGAGGATGGATGTGTTATTTTCTAAAGGAACTAGGATGACATCTTTCATATGAGGGCTCACAATCTAAGGAATTGAAATAGTTAGTTTCCATAGAAGGTTATTCTAGTGTCTTTTGGTTTTGGATTGTTAGGTGCAAAGGATTAACAACAATAGTAGTTAATGCATTAGATGGGTTAGAATATTGGCTCATATTTTTTTATGAGCGAGTTCTATTTGATATAAATGATTTGATGTATAAGAGGAGGATTTATTTTGAATAGGAGAAGGCTTCTTTGGGATGGAAAAAGGTATACAAGGTTGATTATCTTTAACATATTGACTCCTCCATATTACTAGTTTCTCCTTCATGGATTTCATGGCTTGAGCTTGCCTAAATAAGCACTCCTTGTACATAAGCTCTTGTTGATACCTATTCTACTCATTCAACCTATCTATCTCTATAATTTTCTTCTCAAACTCTAACATTATCTCCCTAGCACTCTTGGATTAACTAGGAGAAGGATAATTAGGAGAGCTGATTGAGGTGATTCCATGAACAACATGAGCTTGATAAAAATAATATGAAGGTAAAAAAGGTCCATATTTCTTAAAAATATAATTATACATATCAAATATGATTTATTGATGCACTAGGGCTTCTAAACTAGCTAATTTAACTCAAAGTCACCATTAGTGTTGATTGAAATGCCTCTAAAAGGCTGATTGATTCAAGAACACACCAAGAATTATTTAACTCCTTAGACAAATCATCCCATTATGTGTGCCAAAAACTATTGTCACTTAGATTTACACCCTTGAGGATATTCTCAACTTTCCTAATCCTAGTGGTAGAATGGAAACATCTCTCTTGTTGTGGGTGACAATTTCATTGAGATGAATCTCTAGATAAGGGGCTACCTCCACTTGATGAACCTATAAATCTATCTCTCTCTCTAAATTAGTGTGTTTTAAAAAGGTTAAGTAAAACAACTAATAAACCAAGCAATGATGCACCAATGTATAATGTCCTCCTAATTGACTAAAACCACTACTTAAAGATAAATAAGGTGTTTCTCATATAAGACTCACAACTCAAGATTCATTACTACATTAATGTTTCATATGCTATATTTAATAAGGTATATGATTCTTAAGAAGGGAATGAGTGATTCCAAAGAGGGATACAATCATGGAGCACTTCTAGGATATCTCTACACTTAAAAAAGAATACTAGTAAATACCTACAACAATATCTTTTCTATAAATTGGTAGACCATCAAGAGTACGAGCTAGAAAAGATAATCTTTCACTAGACTAGACCAACAAGATTCAAGTCATTACTTAATATTGTAGCATATGAGTGGCAAAAACACTTGTATATTTCTTTGAGAGTTATTGAAGTACAAATCTAGCTAGAGTTTTCCCAATAACTAGTAGAGTCTACTCAAAGAGCCAAAAGAATGCATATATATGGTTTTTTAAAAAGGAATCAAGTAAGGGAAGTCCAAATGTCACTCAAACATGTGTCACCTTGAGAAAATAAGTTATAATTTCATGTGAAAGAGGTGGGTGAGTTATGTCATGTCACCAAATGAATCAGTTACAATTGAATATGTTATAATTGCACCAAATGAATTAGTTACCATTAAATCAGTTATGATTGAACCAAATGCTAGGGACATTTTTCCATTTTTTACCAATATATTTTCCTTTAGGTTCCCACCAAGCCCTTTTTGACTCTAATGGCTAGTTTTCATAGTTTGAAATTGATGTTTATGGGGTCATCACCTTCTTGGGTATTTCTTTTGGATATTTGTTTTCCTCATACTTCTATTTCCCTCAAAAAATATTTATGAAAGAATTCATTCCTTGAAAACTTTTTTTGTGGTTACTTTGTTTCAGCACTTTTTGCCTTCAGACTTTTTATCTTGACACTCTTCCTAAAAGAATTCATTCAGGATTTTTCTTGGCAATTCCTATAGACAATTTTATTGAACAATAGTTTGGGCCTTTTATTTCCTTTATATCAAAAAATGTGTCTAAAAGAGTTAGGATTTGACCTCTTTTTGATGCTGACAACCTTTCCAAAAGAATTCCTTCAAACTTTTCATTTGGCTCTTCAAACTTTGTCTTTTTGCCCTTTAGCCAAAAGAAATGGTCCTTTGGAAATATATAAATGAACCTCTAGGAATGTTGAAGTGCCCTTCAAATGTTTTGTAAAGTATCTTTTGACCTTCTTAAAAATTCCCTCTAGAACTTGTAAAATACCCTTCAAAAAAAATTGAGGTGCCCTTCAGAACTTGTTAACTACCCTTTATAAAAGTTTAAAATGATCCCTTAACCTGAAAGGGTCCTTCATGGAAATTATGTGGACAATTTTCATAAAGGAATTATTCTTCATCTTTGGGAAAATTGTCTTAGATAAATTGGTTTAAATAATTTAGCATTTGGCCAAATGAAAAGTCTGAAAGAAATAACACTTAGTCAAAAACAAAATCCCTGAAAGGATTACTATGTAAAGGCTTAGAAAAATACCAAAAGCAAACTTTATGAAATAATTAGACTTGTACATTTGTTATGGGCTTTGTAAAAGAACACTTCTTCCAAAGAAAATCTACATACTGGACCTAGCCAAAGGTATAGCTTTAGGCAGCTAAGTTTTTAAATAGGGGTGTCTAATTTTGGCTTAAAGGGCCAAAATTTGGTCAAAAACCTAACTATTTGTATGTTGGATACCATGAAACTTGTAAGAAATCATGGTAAGCTATGGATGAGTGAGATTCATACCTAGAATAACCCTTAAATCATAACATGAGCCCATTTTGATCAATATATTCAATTGTGCCAAACTAGTTGGTTATGTTTCTCTATTCTTCATTCCTACATACTAGTATTTTGGATATGGGTTTTAGAGACCTTTATAGGTGAATATTTTGACATTTTATTACTTGAGGAGATGAATAAAATCTTAGAGCATCCCCTCTAAGGATTAGAATCATTCTAAACTATCTTTTACCCTTCTTTCTTCTCATTTCCTTAAAAATTTTCAATTCTTTTAGCATTTAGTACAGATTCCATACAACTAAAACCCATGAATAGGTTTTTATCTGAGTTATCTATATGTTCCAAGTGTTTTTAACATCATTATATTGCAACTAGGTGCCAATTCTTCATCATTTTGTCAAACTGGTCTATAATACCTAACAATATTTGGTTCATAAAGCTTAGGAAACCAACCAAAACTTATATACATGGAATTTAAATCTATATGCCTCCCTAAAATACCTAAAAATATTTGGTTCCCATGCAACTATTGTGGGGAGATCTGAATATAAGAAGTTAAACTTATGTTCTTTGCTAAGAAGTCTGTCTAGTCTAATTTCTTAGCATTTGTTCATAGAGTTGGGCCCCTAAATTTAACTCAATCCTTCATGGATATTTATTCCATAGGGGTGGAAATTCATTTGGGATAATTTTATATGAGTCTCTTTGAGATGAAATATTTGAGCAATTGAAGTGATAATTCAAGCTATATGTCTAGGAATGTGTAACTCGAGTTGGGCTTAGAGCCCAAAATGATCATTTTTTATACTTTTATTTGATTGAAACTACCTTTTTAGGACCTAAAACATCCCCCCCACATACTTAAAGACCATAAATATTTTTTTGGAAGGTGTGAGTATGTCTTAATGTGATGTAGGATTTATAAGCCTTAAGAATGGCTTCTAAGCCTATAGAGCTTGGAATGCATCTCATGAGTTTAAGGCAATTAGGGGTGACTTGATGGAATAAACACTATCATAACATATTTCTCCCTAAATTTAATCTATATTCATCAAATTATGTGGCTCTAGTCCTGATCAACCCCAAATATCTCATTATACTCTTATGTTCTTATTAAGGGTTTGGGGATCAAAAACCTAATCTGATCCTAGAGGTATATAAGTGTCCCTTCCTAAGTTTATATGAGTCTAACATCAATTTAATAACCTTGGTACATATACATTATTCTCTCATAGGTATCACCTTATTTAAGTCTACCCTTTGTCTGTAACTCTCTTGATACTCCATGCATGTGTATGCTCACTTAAGGCTTCATAACTAAGTTTCTAATTTGAATGGAGTGAATGAATATGGTTATGAAATTTAATGAAACTACTCATATCTTCCACATTATCCAATAAATCATATGAGTTTCTTGAATTAATCAAAATTATATATATCTTTGAGTGGAGCAACTCGCACATTGAGACTCTAGTAGATACCTTCTCCTTATCCATGACTTGACTAAGAGTGTGATCTTAATCCTACCTAGGTTGTAGTTTCATTCATGATATTTTTTTATGATATAATATCTACTAAGGAATTAAAATCATGTACTAAGTTTTTTCACTTATATTTTCACCCTTTGAGGAGATGTCTTAGCTCTCCTCATCCAAGTGGCACAATTGAAACACCTCTAGGATCTTGGGTAGCCTAAGGATGAGGTGAATCTCTAGATAGGGCTAGCTCCCTTGATGTACCAATTTGGATCACTACTACACCTAAAATTTGTAGGGGGGGTGGGGGGTAATAGAGAGAGATAACTGAAATAAAACTATCCCAAGGGAGGTGATACACCAAATAGATTGATGACTTCTAACCAGCTGCATGTTACACATGAAATCAAGAGAATAACCAAACATATACTTTTACAATATGCATCTTCTCACATCAATATTAAATTATGAGGTTATGGATGAATTCTTAGGATAGGAGGAATAAAAAATAGGCATTTAATGGCACTAGTGAATATACTAACTCACTTAACCTTGACACTTCCTAGAACACTTCGCATGCCCTCTAATAAGAAGCTTTCCAACTGTAAATAGGATGAAAAAATGAGACAACATGATAAGTAATTCATAATATTCACTAATAAAATAAAACACACTATAAAATTCATTAATAGGTTAAAATTAGTAGTATTATTGATCAAATGGTATGAAAATGAGCAAGTCTTCACCATACTCAGGTGGATCATAAGTTACAATGGCCAAAATGGCTAGTTCTTATAGAACTTGAGAGAGAGAGAGAGAGAGAGAGAGAGAGGAGAAAAGATAAGTCCAAGGGTCACAAGTAAACTTGTAAATATGATAAAAGGAGTTAATTTTTCATGATAAAATTATTTGGGATGAACCATACAAGTTTAGAAGGAACAAGTGGCTCTCCAAGTCATAAAACTCTTGTAAAGTGGCATGAAAGTTCTCATTTTGGCTTTGAAAACTAACTTCATAATTTGGACCTATTTGAACGTCCCAAAAATTATTATGTATAGTTATTATTATTTTAATTAAGGTTAAGGGTTTTATACATTCCTCTCCATGCATTGGTTGTAGTCCTGGTCATTTAGAATCATCTAGGAATGAGCCATCATCATCTGTAGTCCAAAAAACTCTTCTTCATGCACCTTTCACAATTGGCCTCAAAAAATTCATAAATTTTCCATGAAAATCCATTATATTTATTTTATTAAACCTATAAATACCTTAAATTTCCTTATATTCATTAAGAACACCTTAAAATCAGCTCATTTGAAGTTTTCCACCCTTCTCACTAGCTTGGTCACTATGCCAGTTTTGATTGGCTAAGATGAATCAACTACTTTAGTAATTAAAGAGTTATTACAAGGCATAAAATTTACATGGTTATTTATATTAAGTCTTAATATTCCCTCCCATGTGATTTTCATCTCTTAAAACCTTCTACAACCTATAAAATAGACAAAATTATTAATAAAATCCCATTTTTCACTCCATACATATAGTTTCATACAACTAATTACAATGGGTATTAACCTAAATTAGTATTATATATCCTCAAATAATCATTATAAGAAAAAAATTCCATTAGATAAGCTTACCATCCTCATCTTCCCAATCAGGTCCTTATAAGGGTTTAGAAAGGGTATTGGATAGTTTGACCTCTTAAGAATTATTCATAATAAATTGAAATTAAACCTAAAAAATTATCACAAAAATGATTTTATAGGGCCATAATAACAATTTAAAACTTCTTTCATATCCATGCACATCCTTCGAAAAGATATGAACATTCAAAACTAGCATGTCGAGCTCTTCCTTCTGTTCCCTACAGGTCTGAGTTAGTTTTGAGCTCAAAATAGATTATTTGGAACCTCTATACCCTATAAAATATTTATCACCTCTACTATTAGCCTATAAAAATTCTAAAATCCATTATAAATCTTTATTGAGGGTAAAAAATAAAATGACCTATCATTTTAAAACTAGGCCTAACCATGTCGTGTAGGCCTGAGTTGTCCTTAAAGCCCCAAATCACTTTTTTATGGTTCCCCTACATATAAATAACTTAAAAATATATTATATTACATAAAAAACATTTATTAATTGTTTTTAATTCACATCTCATTCTATAAGTGTGAATGACTCCTTACTTGGACACTAGGCCTAACCATACTCATTAAGCTTGTTTGTACCTTTTGTAGGTTTAGACCCCATATTTAAAATACCCCTTATTTACTTTATTTAACATGTTTTAATATGTGTATTACATCTTATCACATTTTATAACAAAGTCTATATATGTCTCAACTCATCCTTTTATCACCTTCTTCAAAACTATCAGGGTTTGTGTATGAGGGGAGTGCCCTCTATCTAAGACATAATAGAGGGCATTTCCCCTATTTTTATATACAAAATATCTATTTTATATTATTACTAAATTTTTAATTATTATATACAAAAAAAATTATCCCTTTACCTTATGCATAGACTCTCCAAAAGCATGAAAATCTGAGACAAACTTGTTAGGGAAACTATGTGCAGGGTTCTTAGTAGGGGAACAATGTGATACATATTTAGGTCCTTTATTTATTTATTTTTAGTATTTTAGGATAATTTTTGAAAATTAATAATAATTATTTATTTAATTATATTCCATTCATCACTCTAACTTCTAGTTACACTTCTATACACTTTCTTAGTCTAGACTGAAAGTATAAACCCTTGATTGTGTCATGTTATTTTCCTCCCTCAAGTGTGATTTCTATAGGTATTATTGTAAGTTTAGGCCTTAAATAAATTTAAAAATCCTCATTTAATGATTCCATGGTCATATATTAGTAATTTTAACTTATTCATTTCACACTTAGATCAATTTTATACCAAGGATCCTAACTTTTTTACTCTCTACACCTCACAGTCAACTATAGCTGTGGGGTACTATAGGTGTAGGTTTCTTAGTTTAGACTTGATAAAACATATAAAACCTTATATATTACCTTAATATAATTTTATACTCATTTTAATTCATTTTTCTCACCTTTATGCACTACCAATGCTTAGACATTAGTCATTTATGTTTACTGCATGTATCACAGTCAACAATGGTTGACTTTTTTAGATAAAAGGACTTGTGGACCACCATCACCTTTGAAACCTATGAAAAGTATTAATTTTAATTATTATGAGTTCTTTAGTATCATTTTTAATCATCTTAACATTTTTATCTTCATGTTCAATCTCCTTCTATGGACTGTGTGTTCTTATAGTTGGCTGTAGGTGGCAATTGTGATTAGACACACCTGTAGGTGTATATGGAATCTGCCACCTTGATCCTTAATCATTTTTGGCACCTTATTTGATAAAAATGTATTATTAAAACATTTAAAACCATCCACACAATTTTTCATAGTATAATATTTAAATTTGGGTGGAGAAAGGTCTTTTTTGGACTTAGGCCTATAGATGATATTAAAGGAAATTAGTGTTTTAATAGCAAATTTGAGGCCCTCAACAACCATCTTCCACTAATCCTCTTGACCTCATTTTTTTATGGATATTTTAATATGGTATTAATTTAATAAAAAACCATTAGGATACCACAAAATTACTTATATCCCTATTTTATGCTACCAACCAAATGGCCCAAACCTTTATTTTTTGTTTTAGGGACAAAGGGCCTAAACACTATCATCTCATGCTTTGAAGGTTTATCCACTTAAAATTTCCAAATTGACACCTAAAAATGTCTCAAATTCTCCATTAAACATGTAAGGACTCTAATTATGGTTCCAAAACCTCCAAAAAAGTATTTTGTGCTTTATTAGCACCACTTGTAGGTGCATATTCTAATGTGCAGGCAATAATTGTGAATTTGGGCAGTGGACATGGTTAAGAAGGTTAAAATGAGTTTTTATATTCCTTAAATATTTAAAATATACTTTATTCATCATCATAGAAAATTTTAAAATAAAAAACCTCCATCCAACATGTTGGTACTCATGAGGACACCTATAGATGAGCATGTTAATGGCAGAATTATGTGAGTGACTATGTTGGCTATCACAGTCTTTCTTATAAAAAATGAAAGAATTTTATTGATTATTAATAATATTAAAATGTTTTAAACATTTAAATACCATATTAATGACCCCATGGACATGTTTAAGGCCCTCACCCAGCTCACTAAGTTGGTTGTACATGACAATCCTAAAACCAACTGAATGCATGATGCTTTGTGACTGCAAATTTCATGGAGATTACTTTATATAATGATATTGAGATGAAAATATATAAAAATAAAATTAAAAAATTATAATTAACTTATCATAACTCCATAGATCTATTTTTAAAGCATGAAAATACTGAACATGGTGAAAAACTACCTGTTACATAGAAAAGTGTTTCCTCTTACAACCTAAGCTACTTTGCTCATCCAAACATCATGAAACATGAAAAAAATCATGGAAATAATTATATAATATACTAAAAATCCTTTTAAACCAATATCAGTAGCAAGTTTGTATGAACTTGCTCAAACCAAGGCAAAACCTATAAGGTCCATAGATTAATAAGAAGAAAAACACAGTCATATTCATGAGGATGATTAATAAAACACATACCACCATTATTAAAAATATTAATATGGAAATTAATATCTTTAATTTTAATTTAAATTCCCTAAGATATTTGATATGAAACATCCCCTATTGGTCGTACCAAGTGCAAACCTAGAGACTGGTTCTGTGTACCTAAAAAGGTGAAAACTAACTAAAATGGTTTTGGGAATTTTTTTATCACTTAAAAAGCATTTAAAAAACTTATATGGATATAATTAATCTAAATATAAATTCCATGACCTTTTACCATGTGCAATACTCTCTTATAGGTTGTACAAGTGACAAACTCTCTTTGTTTCCCATTAAAACTACCCTTTCTTTTGAAGAACCTACCACTTTCAATTACCAAAATTTATTTAAGACATATTAGGACACATTTAAAGTGATATAACCCTTATTAAACCTTCACACTTCCCAAGAAATATATACAATTCATTAAATGCCCCTTTTTTACCCTAAAATTGCTCAAAAGGATAAATGGACTAAAAGACTAATTGACCAAGGCTAATATGATATAGAATAACATCAAAAGACCTATAATAAACCTTATGATATAATATTAGACCCAAAAAAAAACTCAATTTTTTCCCTATAAGGGTCCCAATTTGACCTGCAAGGTCAAATTTGGTCAACGCTAAGATTATCTTCTTGATTTGGCCTCTAAGCCATTAAAACAATTATGCATTTCCATCTTTAAGCCTACTTCGATGACTAGCCTATAGGTATTCTCCTTAAATTATTGGTTGGTGATGGGTAAGACTTTCTCTATATGAGTTTCTAGAACAACTTAGGGCTAATTTTACATTGATAAGGTCCTTGTGATCTCACTCTTTCCACCAAAAACCTTAAACAATGACTTCCATCACAAAACTCTAAGCAAGCCAAACAAAATGGTTGTAAGTGATGGTTTGGCTTAGTATGGTATAGTGACATGATGGATATGGGTGTAAGTTAGAAAATTATCCATTCTATATATTTTATCATACACCTGAGACCCTTCACTATTAATCTTTTCCTTAGGAGAAGCCCTCATCTCCCTCTAACAAACCAGTTGTTAAGAGTCTTTTAACTCTTATTGTATGGGTTGAGATAGTCTAAGGGTACCATCTGAGGTGAATATCTTAATATAAATTTTGGTTTAAATTTATTATTAGGTTCTTTTTTATAACTCACCATAATTATTCTCTTCTCTTAAGTATGATTTTTCTTGAAGAGACTTCCTCAGCTACTCATTGAAATACTTCTTTTGTACTTGTTGTAAGTGGTGTCAAACCTTTTATGGACAAAGGAGAGGCATGTGACTGATTTCAATATATAAAAATGGCCTTAGGATTCTCACTAGTCTTTAAAAATTCACATTCAACCTAGAGAGGAACCACTCTAGTTATGAGGTTGATTGATATCAAGAACATACATTACCTTCAAGTCCTCAAACTTACCTTATTTTCTACTAACCAAGGAAATTTCCAATTTTTGTTTATCTCTAAAACTTTTTCTCCATAGTTGGTTTTCCTTTATATTTTATTTTAATCTTGGACTAATATATTAGGATCACCTAATGCCCTATTATCTCATTTGAATGGACCTCTTAAACCACCTAAGCACCTTACATCTTGAGACAATAGTCATGACTATTGTAGGTGGTCATCTAGGCTGAGTTTCATCCATTTCCATCAATTAGTCCACCAACTACCTCTTTGAGCATCACTAGGATTGATGATCATAGATCTTATATTATTGACCATATTGTACTTATTTCAAGTGTTCTTGATCTCTGATTTGGGTTTCATAATACAATATCCCTCTTCTCAGACCTCTACTACATGGAGTTGCTATAAGTGAAGACTTCACCTGAGGAGGCACCCATTATTATCTCAAATATTTAGACTTCCATGGAGGTTTAAATTATGTTATATATTTCATTTTAACTTTATTCATGGGGATTTATTCTTCCCCTCAAGGTTCTCAACCTTCATGATTCTCCGATTACCTTCTTTAATCATTTCATCTTATTCTTCACCTTTAGATTCATCATTGTTTGAGTTATTAAGAGGCTTGACTGAGTTCTCATTTTTGTGTGGAGATTATTCTTAAATTTTCCCCTTATGATTCCCATTAATTAATTTTTTTGGTGTGGACTTGGAGGGTCTTCCATATGAAGTGTCCACAAGCTATTTTTCTTAAAAATGTAGTCAAATCCTGCATCACATAAACCTCTTTTCATGATGACTGATGCACTAGTGTAGGTGTATATTACCTTAATTAGAGTGATTATATAGGTTTATTTTATTTTTATTGACATTTATTATTTATTGGGATATTAAATGATGCATTAAAGGCTTGGTGGTGACCTCAAAACACCATCAACCCTTCTATTATGTGGACCAAAGATCTTGCAATCTAAGAACTCAGTCTATGTTTTGTAAATAGAAGAAACTAGGAAGTTTACCTACTTTTACATTCCCACACGTGTTAAAAATGAATTAAATTTTGTTTATATGATCCATTATGATGTCAATAACACAAAAAAAATCATTATTCTACAAAAAAATCCTAAAAAATCTGCTAAAATTATTGTACTTTTTGAAGCTTGCATAGATGAAGGAGGGCATTAGACTGGCCAATTTACTAATGAGTTTTCATGAATATTTGGACATTAAATTTATGAAAAAATACATGGATAATAAGGTCAAGGTAAATATTTAATCTCCCTAAAATACAATCTCCTCAATTCATGTCTCCTATACTAAATGAAGGAAAACTTGATAGAGTGTCTGAGTTGCCAAAGAAGCTAGTAAATAAGGATTAATGGTTTTGGAATTGTTATTAATTTTTTGAGACTAAAAATTATTCCATATATCTATATTTAATTATTTTATCGTACTTAACTTACCCCTTATATGCACTGACTGTATCATTCTATAAAACTCACCAAATGCACCTAAAAACACCATTTTATTCATGTTTCTAAGTTAAAACCACCATTTTAGGGTAGAGGGAGGTAAAATAAAAGAAAAATATCTTTTAAAACTTAGGGTATGACATGAGGATTTGAGGAGACACCTATTTGGCATATGTGGGTCCCATTTTGCTAGTGAGAAGGTGTGAATGAGTCTTAACAGGGACTTTATGTGACATGAAATTATTATTGATAGTCATTGGAGATAATGGGACCTATTTAAGACTATTTTATGCCATGAAATGATATAAAATTCCCCTTTAATTAAAATATTATAAGGTACATTGACTTATATGGGAATTTATAGGTCTTGAAAGGGCTAATGAGGTATTGTGAGAGACTTGAACATAAAGGTCATGGAATATGGTTTAGATACACATCACAAGGATTTATACCATGAACTAAAATAAACTTGATAATCATTCACATTTTTAGTGGTTATTATTCCCACCTTGAAGTGACCCAAACTACTACTAGGAATCTTTAAGTCTATCATGCTTAAGATGAAGACAAATCCCTAATCATTTTGTGATTAGTATGATCACTATCATATCACTAAAAGTTCCAATGTAACTCTATTATGTGATGACACAATCAAGATCTATGGTAACATAATAACTCTCATAAGACTCAAAGACCCTCAAAATACAACCATAATACATGGCAAGCTTAGATACTATAGATAAGATAAAGGGTAGGGGGGTTGTGGGGGTCTTATACAAGTTTTTATGGTAAAGGTTGAAATTTAAAATTTTGAGGCCATAATGTCAATAGTTAATTTCCTCACACAATGTTGTGCAAACACAAATCTAGGTCTTCATGATGGGAACATTCTTTAATTTGTATACCCCACCAAATACATAGGGTTTGGTGCAATGCTAGGATGTCACTCCCTAGGTCAACACACCCCTAAAGACTTGAAATAAGGTGATGAAATAAACCCTAATAAGCCAAATTAAAAATAGGGTAATGTCAAATAGGAAATTTTGAATTTATGATTCACCCAAAAATGGGAGAGCATACGTGTAAAAAGAACCACACATGACAATCAAACAAAATACAAACTTATAAGAAAGTAAATAACATGAAAATGAACAAGTTTTTTAAAACCCAAATTTAAGTGTGAATTTGTTTGAATTCCTAAATTAAAATTTGAATTAGAATGATAATTTTTTTAACTCAAAACACTACTCTTTATCAAAGGTCTTATAATGCAAAATGATTATAAGTTTGATAAAAGTGGGTTTGAGCCAAGAAAGAGCTTAAAATTTGATTTGTTTAAGTCTCATCCTTAAATCAAAAGGATTTAACCATTTAAAAATCCAATTTCACTCCTGAATCCATCAATTTCACTACTGTAACCTACACATAGAAAACATAATAGTGAAAAAATGATTTTTCTATTGTCTGAATTATTATGTCGATGTATTTGATGATTTTATTTCTAAAAATGATAATTTCACTAACAATTTAAATGATTTCATTATTTTTATTCAATATTTCACGGATGTCTACATATAAATAGAAAATTAGACATAAAACAAGTAACATGATTTCACTATTAGAAGAATAGTTTCATTAATTAGAAGAATAATTTCACTAATCAGAAGAAGAATCACAAAATCCTATAGAAATAGATAGAACTAAAAATACAAAGAGATGATTTTGCTATTCCAAAGTGATTTATTTAATGGCAAAGATAATTTCACTGATGTAACTAATGATCTAACCATTGGTATTCATGATTTCATAAATGTCTTCCTATGTATAGAAAAGCAAAAAAAAAAAGTAAAACAATTTCACCACTAGAAGAAAAATGTCTCTAATTAGAAGAACAATTTCACTAATCAAAATTTTTTTTTTGAAAATCAATAGAAATGGGTAGAATAAAAGAGATGATTTCATTTTTCCAAACTATTTTTGCTAATGTAAAGGATGATTTTTCTAATGTATCCAAAAATTTAACCATTTGTATTTAGGATTTCACCAATGAGTTTATTGGCATGTTTTTATCATTGATGTCAAAAAGGGTGCATCCTACAAAGGCATAATGGTCATTGATATCAAAGATCTATTGAGCATGGTATTAATCTATTGAGAGTGTGTAATCAATTGGAAACACCATGTTGGAAAAGGCAATAAGTGATTAAGATTGATATTTACATGATTGTTGTGATCATAAAAGTTATAGATCATGGAAGGGTGAGTTATGTAAAATAAGCATAGTGAAATGAACGAACAAAGATGACTAAGCCTAGTTGACAGTATGTGATGAGACAAGATGCATTAAGAAGAGTGTAGTTAAGAGATAATTTTAAAGAAAGAGAGAATTATAAGAAAGGAGATAATTTAAATGAAATTGATGTATTATGGTTGAATGAAAGTTAAGGTTTATTTCAATGGTGTTCAGGTGCATGGAAGAGAGATGGCAAGTCATATAAAGCTTGGTCACCTGGTTTTAGGTTTGTATGAGGTTGTGGAATATTGTTTTCATTAGAAATATAATGGTGTAATGATGTGAGTGAGGTTTAATGTCTTATATCTATTTGGTTGATGTTTTTTGAGGTTTTGACATGGAAGGAACATGTCAAGGCATCAAGTGCTTAAGTAGCCTAAGCCTAGTCATGGCATGAACAAACCTTATGAGAAGTTATGAGCATGGTGGCTTGGTGAGATGAGTGCACATAGGCATAAATAATTGTATGAGGTTTTTTGATCATGTATGTGATGCATTATAAAACTCATGATATTTTTAGGGTGAGCCTACATGGGTAAGACCTTCACTCTAGGTCGGCATCTAAACCTCTCTTAGACCTTACCTGACCTAATGAGGTATCATGATCTATTGTGAAGGAATGTGAAATATATATGGAAATGTTTAATAATGAGAGAGTTTTTATGGCATGAGAGTTATATTTTGATCATGATAGTTATTTATTGATATCAAGTAAAGAGGAATGAACTCTAGTTTTAAGGCCTAATGTGGTTTGTAGGTCAATGTTTAGAGAAAAAAGAGAGAGTGTTTCATAATGAGGGATTATGATAATATTTAAAGGTATTTTATCTCATATAATAATTATAATATGTGAGTTATGTTTTTTAAATTATTTTCATGCAATTTGAGGTCACAGTGTGAAGGAAAAGACATGAAAAGTTATTTGGAGGTCTCTCAAGTGCTCAAAATAAAGGGTTCTCAACCTGAGATGGATTTTATTATACTAATTAACTCATAAAAACTTTTAATGGGAACATAATAAATTCATGTTATATGGGGAGGATTACTAGATAAAAAATTTAGGCATTAGTTTTTGGATTGAGGAGTTATGCTTTATGAACGATTGTTAAGAGTGGAAGCAGGTTTAAACCCCCTTAGAACCCTAATAAGGACCCAATGTTGAATATATTGATAAAAAGTGCAAAAAATGAATTTTTATTCTCAATTAAACTATTTTATATAGTATTTTACTCTCCCAAGTACCTCTATTTGGTATTGGTTAGATAAAGGAGAGAGAAAATGTTGAGTTATAGGCTTATTTTTTAAGAAGTTATTATCTAAGTCAAAAATTGCATTGGACATAGTAATAAAATGGATGGAGGAATAATTTATATACTCATGTTTCATGTCAATTAATATTTATTGATATTTTATAGCTCTTAAGTGTGATAAACTGGTCATCCAAGTTAGCTAGTGGCTAACATGCCAAATGGTACAAATAGTGAAAAACCTAGGTAGTAGTGAGAAGATGAATTAGAATGTGTTTTCATGATAAAATGATGAAAAAAAGTGCATGAATTTATTTTTTGAGACTATTATGTCTTATTAATTATTTATAAATATATTTGAATTTATGTGTGGTGTTTAAAATGATGAAGCCAAAATGTCTTGTTTGACTCAGTGAGGTCAACTAATTGGTATGTAAAACTAACAGTTTCCACTAGACCATATGATGTTTATATTTTAATATGGTTTGTATATGTCATAGGATAATTTTAATGCATTATAATTCTTTTAAATTGGTTATATATGTAATTTTAATTTCTAAATTACCATGACTATGTTTTGATATAATCTAGCAATTCTAAGTGAGTGAGTTGTGAAGGTGTTCTTGAAGCCTTATCTTATGAGTGGAAGTGTCTAATTCATATGGTGATGAACTTGATATCATGTATACTTTTTATATATACTTTTTTTTATCATATTTTAGTGGATTAAGTGTGTTTGAGCTTCAATTTTTCAAGATAGACTTCTGAGCACACAGGTCTGATAGGACAGTTTGTCATAAAAGAGGTTTCATGGAAATAACAAAATATACAGGTCTAACTAATCATGGAGGAGGTCAACAGAGACCTATTTATAAGAGGTTGAATTTTTTTCAATTTTTTTATAATTCCATTTAGGTCCAAGAGAATCAATTTTTGGTGTTAACAGATAAACCTAATGCAATTAGGTCTTCATAAGACCTAAAAGAGAAATGAGGCCTAACTGAGTCATGACAGACCAAAAGGGTTTCAAATCTCATTTTATTCATGTCCAAAATATCTAATAAGACCTATTATATTGATTACCTAATATTTTAATGGTGTGTGTCCAATTAAGTGGTATTTGAATAAGGAATAGTATATACAAGGTAGTTTTAGGATTATTTATAAATGTAGATAGAAAGTGAATTTTATAGAAGATTGTTGAGTAGAAGGAGTTATTATATACTATCATAAGAGTGTATAGGATCTATAATTAAGATATTACAATGTGTTTTAATATTAATATCAAGGTCTTATGACCTAATCAATCTTAAAGAGACCTAGTTGAGTGAAGAGGCTTAGAAGATAGTTTGAGAGGGATAAGAGTGTGAAGAGCTAAAGAGGTGGTGATCATTTGTTGGTTGAGAAACAAGTTGTTCTAAAGGTGATCAAAGTAATCATGTGGCTGATTTGATGATAATTCATTTAGGGGGTTGGTGCCTCCTTGCAAGTGGGTGCTTGTTAAATCCTAGTCAAGTGGGCGTTTGGATAGTCTGGGTTGGTACTCCATGTGGATATGGTGCTTCACTAACTTTGGTTTTTGTATTATAGGGATATAGTCCATTTATAAAAATTAGTTATTTTTCTTCTTTTTAAAATTTTCCCACATATATTATGTATTATATTTTCTCATTCTTAAGTGGATAGTTACTTATGATTGCTAGATCTATATGTTTGTTTGAATGGTTCATGATTTATTAAGTATAATTAATTGAAAGGTTTTAAAGACTGATTCACCCCCTAGTTATTTTTCTTCCAACAATTGGTATTAGATCCTAGTCCTTTGAAGTAAGACTAATATCTTGAAGGATATTTTTGAAGCATAATCATGTCTAGTCAACAAGTACAAGGAGTTTTCTCAACCAATAAGGCTTTTCTCTCTGATAAGACTAACTATGCATTTTGAAGCATCAAAATGAAGACTTATCTAATGTCCTTGGGTTATGACATGGAAATATGTTGTTTATGGTTTCACTCCACTCTTTACACCACCAACTAATGTAGCAGGCATTAAGGTAAATGAGAACAACTCTAAGGCAATGAATTCCATTTTTTGTGGTCTTTCAAAGGCAAAAATTTTAAAAGTTATTCATTGTGATATATCCAAAGGGATTCAGGAAAATTTGTAGACCATTAATGAAGGAGACACAAAAATGAAGTTGGAAAAGTTGTAGACTCACTATTGGAAGTTTGAAAGTTTGAAAATGAAGGAGAATGAAAACATTGCATCCTACCTATTAAGAGTTGATGAAGTTGTTAATGTCATTAGAGGTCTTAGAGAAGAATTAAAAGGGACTAAATTTGTACAAAAGGTATTGATATCCCTAACTTATAAATTTTAATCAAATGTGTCTATAGTATAATAAATTAAATATCTAGACACACTTCAATTGGATGGGCTTTATGGCATCTTGACTATCTAAGAGATGATAACAAATTAAGGACCTCTCAAGAAAGAAGCAACATTCAAAGCTAAGAAAAATTCAAAATCCAAGAAGGTCAAGGATGAGTTGTGTTTATATATTGATTATGATGAATTGATAGACATATTTTCTAGGAAATTGAAGATTGGATATAGTAAGTACAAGGGTAAGTTTCATTTTAAATATTTCAACTATGGTAAGATTGGTCACTTTTCATCTAAATGTCCTAACAAGGATAAGATTGAGCATGATGAAGAACATGATGAAAATCATATTAATGATAATAATGTCTATAAGCTTGATAAAATTAATAAAAATTTCAATAAGTATGATGGAAAGAAAGGGCCATTCAAGAACAAGAGAAGTTTCTATACCAAAGAAGATCATATCTCATTTGATGTAAGTGACACAATTAAATCTGATAGTGATGATGATAGTAATGAGAATGACAACAATGAAACCTTATTCATGGCTATAGAAATAGAAAATGAGGGTTGATAAAAAGTTAAAGACCTTATGGATGATGAGGAATTAGATGAATAAGAGGTTGAAGTGAACCTTGCGGCAGAATTAGTGAATGCTCTAGAGGATTTAAAGTTTCAAAGAAGGAAGATTCAGAAACTAAGATCATTGGTTAAGAGTTATGAGGATAAAATTAATCTCTTTGAAGAGACACTAAGAATCAACACCAATTAACATGATGAGATCATCAAACAACTGAAAACTAAGATTGAAATTGTCACTACAGATCTTAAGACCAAAGAATAAAAATGCATCAAATTTGGAACATAGATGGAATCCTTGAATGTAGTATTAAATTAGGCATCAGTAAAGTTGAATACACATCAGATATTTGATAAGAGTACTAAAGTTATTCATGATATTTTTAGTATTCAAAGGTATCTATATGACAAGACAAGTCTTGGGTTCAAAAAGGAGTAAAAGGAGAATAGGAAGAGTCACTCCTCAGAGAACTATGTATAAACTCTCAAATCTAAGACTCATATGATAATAAACAAGTCAATAATAAAAACATGAAGATACCAATCAAACAATAAAATTCAATGAGGTATTTAAATTATTTCAATGGTTATTGTTTTTCTTATCATAACTTTGGTCATAGAGCAAGTGATTGTAGAATGGTATCAACGAATGAGTTATCATGGAACCATGGGAGAAGGAGTGATAAATAAATAGGTATGTATAGAAATGTTATTTTATACAATTTTCATAATATGGGACACATTACAACATTTTATCCTTATGGAGTTATAAGGCCCTCAAGACTTAACAATGTATACGGAGCTCCTAGAGTGCATGAGAAGGGTCAAACATTAGTATGGAAGCCAAAAAAAGTAAATATTGATCATACTAAGCCCAATGGTCAAGATATATTATTTTTTAAGATATAGAAAGGATCATAAGTTAAATAATTTCAATAACACTTGTTATCTGCATGTGTTGACAAGGCAGTCAAAAAAAAGAAGAATGATGACAAGGTGGATGAGTTAAATGCTTCAGCCAAGCCTAAGTGTATTCGATGGAGGGATTATCTATCTCATGATTTCAAGATAGCTAAGGAAAATGGTTTGGAGATTTGATAATATCTTGAGTTCATGGAGTTTTGAGAGTATTATGGAAAGGGGTGAGTCCATTAGGCCTAATGGAAACAATCTTCTATCCACAAAAGCATGAGGTTGTAGTCAAAGGACTCATCTTGAGAATATTTTTGGTTGTCTATGTTGCAAGATATAAGTTGTTTTATCTATAGTTTGTATTTATATGACAAAGTGAAAGGAGTTTTGGCAATTATTATGGAGATAAATTCATAAGGAGTCATAGTATGGAATGCAAGTCTGATCATAAGATTATGTCTAGAGGCATATGGAATATGGATTGGTCTACAAGACTAATATGACCATAGAGATAAGTTAAATGTTGTTGATAAAGATAGAAGTGTGATGAAATCCTATGTATCAAATTGGTAAATGAGAGATGCTTGAAATATGTTGAGAAAGGTTTGTGAGTCTTGATGACTCATATGATGAGCATAAGCTATGAAGATAAATGGGGAGCTAATTAGATGTTTTTGAGTGTAGTTTCCATATTTTATCTCAAGAGGAGAGTATGGTGTTGGGGGAAGATTTTTATCTCTATGTTTTTCATTGAAATTTAAGTCCAAGGATCATATAGAATTTTGTAGAAGACACTTTGTCATTCATGTCAAAAGGTGGAGAGTGAACAGATGGGAAAAGTATCATTTTAAGTGATTTCATGTATCTAGTGTGTTTTTCATCACTGTGTTTTACATCAATGAAAAATGGGAATTTTATTATCATGTATTTGTCATTGATGTCAAAAATGGTGCATCATGCAAAGGCATTATGGTCATTGATGTCAAAGATTTGTTGAGCATGGTAGTAACTAGTTGAGAGTGTGTACTCTATTCGTAACATGATTTTTTCAAAGATGATGGGTAATAAAGATTTATTTTGTCATGAATGTTGTGAGAATGAAAGGTACAGATCATGGAATGGTGAGTCATGTAAAGGAATCATAGTGAAATGAATGAACAAAGATGACTAAGCCTAGTTGATAATATGTGATGAGATAAGATGTATTGAGAAGAATGTATTCAAGAGAGAGTTTGAAGGAAAGAGATAATTTTAATGAAACTAATGAATTATGGTTGCATGAAATTCAATGTTGATGTCAAGGATGATGTCAAATGTGTTCAAGTGCATGGAAGAGAGATGACAAGTCTTATGAATATTTTTCATGTGGTTTTAGGTCTATATAAGGCTATGGAAGATTGTTGTCATCAAAAATAAAATGGTGTAGTGATATGAGTGAAGTGTAATGTCTTATACCTACTTTGTTTATGTTTTTTCTAGGTCATGAAATGGAAGGAATGGGTCAAGGCATCAAGTGCTTAAGTAGCATAAGCCTAGTCATGGCATAAAGAGACCTTGTGACATGAGTGCACATAGGCATAAATGGTTTTATGAGGTTGTTTTATCATTTAGGTGAGGAATTAGAACACTCATGAGAGTTTTAGGGTGAGCCTACATAGATAAGACCTCTAGTCTAGGTCTACAACTAGACCTCTCTTAAACCCTACTTGGCCTAATGAGGTATCATGATTTTTTGTAAAGGTATGTGAAGGATGTATGATAATTTTTTAGCATGAGAGAGGATTTATGGCATGAGAGTAATATTTTTATCATGATAATGAGGTATTGATATCATGTAAATAGGAATTAAGGTTAGTTTTAAGACCTAATGTGGTTCGCAGGTCAAGGTCTAGAGATCAAAGAAAGAGAGTGTGGCCTAATGAGGGGTCATGGTAATATTTCAAGGTGTTTGAGATCATGTAGGAATTTTCAGAGGTGATTTATGATTTTTAAATTTTATTCATGTATTTTAAGGTCATAGTGTGAATTAAAAGACATGAAAAGTTATTTAGAGGTCTCTTGAGTGCTCAAAATGAAGGGTTCTCAACTCGAGAAGGATTTTACTATGTTCATCATCTTGTAAAACCTTTACATGGGAACCTAAGTATTTCATGGTAGATGATGAAGGTTCCTAGATCAAAATTCTAGGTATTAGTTTTTGGATTAAGGGGATCTTCTTTATGAATAATCATTAATAGTAAAAACATGTTTAACCCCTCTTAGAACTGTAACAAGGATCTGATGTTGAAGATATTGATCAAAGTGACCAAAATTTATTGGTATGCTTAGGTAATATATTAGAGATTGTATTTGACTCTCCTAGGTACCTCCAAGGTGTAATTATTAGAGAGATGAGCAAGAAAATGTTGAGTTACAAGCTTGTTTCTAAAGAAGTTACAGTAGAAGTCAAAATTTGCATTGGACATAGTAATAAAATGTATGGAGGAAGAAGGTAGAGAATCATGTTTCATTTCCATTAATATTTATGGACATTTTCTAGCTCTCAATTGTGTTAAACCAATCATTTAAGTTAGCCAGTCATTAATAGGCCAAATGGTGTAAATAGTGAAAGACCTAAGCAATAGTGATAAGATGAATTGGAATGTGTTTTCATGATATAATGATGAAACCAAGTGCACGAAGACATATTTTGAGACTTTTGTGTCTTACTAATGATTGGTAGAGAGTTTGGAAGCTGGGTATAGTGGTGAAAATAATGAAGCCAAAATGGCTTGTTTGACTCAATGAAGTCTGTGTATAGCGAGTTCAATAAATTGGTCTCTAATACAAACAATTTCCACTAGACCATATGATGTTTATATTTGAATATGGTCTAGATATGTTAGAGGATCATGTTCATGCATTATAGTCTTTTAAAGTGGTCATATAGGTGTTGATGGTCTAAGTGATACAAGGAAATCCTATAGGGACCCCAAAGTTGTTTTATTTTTGTCTCAATATATTATATTAAGTGTCTCATAGGTGTTATAGGTCATAGAAAGTCCATATATGTATTATATATCATCTTAAGGTGTATATAATTTGAATTATAGCTTTTCTAACCAAAAACTCTTTTTGATAATTTGAATCTTGTTAAGCCTTTCCTAAAGACTTTCCTATATGTGTGAAGGAGGAAAGATGTGTTAAACATGTCTAGGGGTTTTTTAAACTATATTAGGTTCACTTTATGTTCATTATTCTATTGTTATGACCTATATATTTCATATTGTGTGAAAATCAAGACATAATGCAAATTTTAGCAAGAAACTTCTACGAGGGAAAAGGTCCAAGAAATAGTTATGGTAGATACCTGTGAGATAGACCTCATCACTTTTATTTTGTAATAATTATTGAATTGTATTCAATATAGAGGAATGAAATATTTACAAGTTTTGAATAAGGGGAATTTGGATTTTTTGTAACCCCTGTTGGGTAAATTAATATAAATCATTATTTTGAAGAAATTACTTTTGTTGCTAACTGCATGAGTTTGGTTGATGAAATAATGAGAGTGGAATTGTATACTAACATGTTTGGAAGATAATGGATGATTAATTTTTAAATATTTGTTTCAAATAATAATAAAATATACCTTATTTTTTTCATCTATAGAGACAGACCCCTATTTATGTTGTTTGGTTTGTTGTAGACTATGTTTTATATGATTGTCAAAAAAAAGGAATAAACAATTGGTTCAAGAATGTTATTGAATGATTTTTTTGTTAGATGTGATTACAGGTCTCAAGAATTTGTTTGTAAATAATTTTATTCTTATGCATATACACCAATAATCCCTTATTTCCTATAGTTTCATATTGACCAAGTGAACTGTGTATTGATTTCTTAAAAAGACATAATCAAAGAATCAAGTTGAAAATGCTCCAAAACGTTTTGGTAAGTATGTGTGAATCTATTAAACATTTTTATAAGTTTGTGTTTTGTTAATAACATGGTAGGTGCTTTCAAACCTTGATATAATCCTTTAAGTTACACAATTTCCTACATAGTTGAGATATTTGGAATTAGAAAACTTTGATAGTGGGTAGAAAAGTGGAAACTAATGTTGGGACTAGTTTCATGAGGTCAATACAAACCTATTGAACTCTTCAAAAAAAAAAAAACCTATTAAACTTTATTTATTTATTATTGTTGGTTCTCAGCTATGATAGAGGTCTCAAAAACCCTAAACTATGGTTTTGTCTATATCTCTTGTTTTAACTATCAAAAAAGGCCAAAAGTTTGTAGTATAATCCTATTTCATGTGCTCTAACTAAATATCATAGTTTTAATTTGGTATGGAATGACTAGTATGACTTTTAGGGGACTGTGATATGTTTAAGCTTTAATAGGCCTAATTTGTGAAGGTTAATAGCTATAAGGTGGTTTTATAAGTGAAGTTAGACCTTGAAACCTAGTACACAACTAAAAATCCATAAAGGGTATATATAGATATGTTTGGTTTTCTAAAATTCATTTTAATTTTTCCATACAATCTATAAAATAAGAATATTATGGCTACAAGGACTATGAGAAGAATAGGCAAAGTTGTGAAAAAGGATGATTTGAGACTGGGAAAGTATTAAAAGAGTTGTTGATTGAGAAGAGAGGGTTAATGAGACATTTATAAACAAGATCAAGACTTTGGAAACCACAAAACTATTAGGTGAACATAGGAACTAGTGTTTAAACAATGAACCAAGAATCATTATCAAACGAAGTGGATTTAGAAACAAGGTCAAGTGATAATTTTGGTGTATGCTCTGCATCATTTTGGTATCAAAGATAGAAAATTTCTTAGATGATTTTGAAAAATATTAACATCATCTGTTTTGAAGTGAATTAAAAGATAGGGAACCAAGAGCAGATTTACACAGAGAGAGTTAGTAGAGATCAAGAAGATTTGGTTAAGAATATGATAGACCAAGTGACATAGTTTATTAAACCATTGGTCATGAGGATGGATTCTATTTAGGATTCTCTCAGAGAGAGATCCAAGAGTAGTAATAGAGAGAGAAGAAGAAAATAGTAGTCAGAAAGTTCAAGTAACACCATTACAACCAAGAATAAATGAGAAATAAAATTAAGAGGTGGTTTAAGAGAGACCACAAATGCATTTAGTAGTAGTTAAAGAAGGCATGGGAGTAAAACACCATGCATGGGAAATTAGATCATTTTTAGGTGGAATATTAAGAAGAGAAGAAGGTCCCATGAGAAGTGTACCAAGATAAACATTTCAAGGATAATGTTGTCATTTTCATAGAGAGGGTCATAGAGAAGTAGAGTGTCCATTGAGCATGAGTAGAAGTATGCAACAATAGAGTATAAGAGAAGTTAATGAGGAAAGAATATAATAAATAAATGAGTCTTTACTCATGAGGATAATATTATTGTAGTAGAGAAAGCAAGTCAAAGAACCAGCCTAAAATAGAAGCTTATTCAAAAGTAGGTGCAAAGCAAAAGGTAAGGTTTTTAATTTAGTGATTGATGGAGGAATCACTACTAATATTATGTATTTAGAGATGGTGCATAAGTTGGGATTTAAGAGGATGCCACATCCAAAAATATACAAGGTTTCATGGTTTAGAAAGGAAATCAAATCTTCATAATTGAGGAGAGTTGGGTTGAATTCCATTTAGGAGGATATAGATATAAAGTCTTGTGTGATATTATGCACATAGATGTTTGTCATTTACTATTAGGGAGACCATGGCAGTTTTATAGATAGGTTATTCATGATGGTTAATCAAATACATACACTATAAAACAACATGGAGATATATACATTCTTTTCCCATTGAAGGGTTAATAAGAAAGAAGAGATTATAGGAGAATGATGATGGCAACCAATCAGTATTAGAGCAAAGCCATGGAAAGTTTGGGTTTGGTCAAGGCACTAAAGAAAGAAGAAAAGGTAAGTTATCTTGATATGGTTAGTATGAAGATTTATGAGTCCAAAAATATGGAAATTAGAGATGATGAACTATAATGTAAGGTGGCAACAAGTAGTCTTCGAAATAAGGAATACATAGCACCTATGATAGTGCTCAAGAAAGAATATAGACAAAACAAGAAAGGTAGCCAAGCTGATGAAAAAGATGACAATAAAATAGTAATATAAATTGCATCTGAGATAGATAATAAGTGTATTGGGATTGACACCAAGCAAGGTAAGATGTTGGACATTGAATTGTCCAAGGAGGCAACCCAAGAGAGAGCCATGAAGGCTCCAAATTTTATTTTTAATATGTTATTTTGTGATGAAAGTACAAGTAAGAAGGAAGTAACCACTAAACAAAGTTTGGAATGAGTGATGAATAAGGACAAGGAAGAGGTATAAGAGTAAGTAAAATAATGGTTTAATTAACTTGAGAATAAATCAAGGCAATAAGAAGATAAGGAGGAGAGAAATCATAGTGGTGATGTATAACAACAAACCAAGAGTCTATACAAGTATGAGGCCAATAAGAACCAAGAAGATGTTGTACATGAGGTGAAGTGGACAAAATAAAAATTATTGGTGAAAGAATAAGATTAAATATTTTCATCAGGAATTTATCATGGAAAGAAGGAGAATGTGAATCAATTGGAAGAGGAGAAAGAGTGGTATAACCCTACAATGCAAGAAGAAGATAGCAATAGATATGTTTTTCTTAAAAGATAAGTTTTATGTATAGATATACCATTCAAGAGGTTGAAAAAAATAAGGCCTAAATGTGGGGCTAAATAACATGTCCACCTCCATAAGAGGAAAGTAGAAGAAGATACTTTTTATAAAGAGGTTCATTGTAGTCAAATAGGAGCATACACCAAGTACATCAATAAATACCTATGGCAAACATTTTATAGCTTGGTAGTGTGATGTAAAGGCATCCTATAAAGACCCAAAAGTTGTTTCATTTTTTTATAAATATATTATATTAAGTTTCTAATAGGTTTTATAGGTCTTAATAAGTCCATATGTGGAGTCTAGATAGTCTTAAGGTGCATAGAATTTGAATTCTAGCTTTTCCCACCAAAAATGCTTTTTGAAAATTTGAATCTTGTTAAGCCTTTCCCAAGGACTTTTATTTATGTGTGAAGGAGGAAAGATGCGTTTAAAATGTCTATGGGTTTTTGAAACTATAGTAGGTCCACTTGATGTTTATTAGTCTATTTTTATGATTTATATATTTCATATTGTGTGAAAATCAAGACATAATGCAAATTTTTGTAAGAAACCTCTATGAGGGAAAAGGTCCAAGAAATAGTTGTGGTAGTTACCTTTGAGATAAATATTTTCAATTTTTTTTAGTAATAACTATTTAATTGTATTAAATATATAGGAATGAAATATTGATAATTTTTTAATAATGGGAATTTGGATGTTTTGTAACCCCTGTTGGGTAAATTAATATAGATCATTGTTTTGAAGAAATTGCTTTTGTTGCTGATTGCATGAGTTTGGTTGATGAAAGAATGAGATTGGAATTATATCCTAACATGTTTAGAAGATAAGGGATGACTTTTTTTTGAATATTTTATTCAAATAATAAGAAAATATATCTTGTTTTAGAATCTATAGAGATAGACCCCTGTCTGTGTTGTTTGTTTTGCTATAGACTGTGTTTTATATGATTGTCAAACAAAAGGAATAGAGAATTGGTTCAAGGAATGTTATTGAAGGATTTTTTTGTTATATGTGACTATAAGTCTTAACAATTATCATTGAAATCATTTTATTCTTATGAAGATACACCAACAATCCCCTATTTCTTGTAGTTACATATTGACCAAGTGAACTGTGTATTGTTTTTTTCAAAAGACATGATCAAAGAATCAAGTTGCAAATGCTCCAAAATATTTTGGTAAGTCTGTGTGAATCTATTGAACATTGTTAGAATTTTATGTCTAGTCAAGAATATGGTAGGTGATTTCAAACCTTTATATAGGACTGTAAGTTACATAACTTTCTACACAGTTGAGACATTTGGAATTAGAAAACTTTGACAATGGATAGAAGATTGGAAACTAATGCTAGGACTAGTTACATGAGGTCAATACAGACTTTTTGAACCCTTTTTAGCTGTCTAAAACCTCTTAAAATGTTCTTTATTGATTATTTTTAGCTCTTGGCTATGATAGAGGTCTCAAAAACCCTAAACTAGGGTTTTGTCTATATCTCCTATTCTAACTATCAAAAGGCCAAATGTTTGTAGTCTGATCCTATTTCATGTGCTCTAACTAAATACCATAGTTTTAAGTTGGTACAGAATGCCTAGTATGGATTTGAGGGGACTATGTTATGTTTAATCTTGAAGAGGCCTAATTGATGAAGGCTAATAGCTAAAAGGTGGGTCGGTCTATAAGTAAAGTTAGACCTTGAAAATTGGTATATAGATGAAACTCCATAAAGGGTAGCTAGAAATATTTTTTGTTTCTTCAAATTCATTGAACTTTTTCCATAGAATCAAGAAAATGGGAATAATATGTCTACAAAGACTGTGAGAAGAATAGGAAAAGTTGTGGAAAAGGATGAGTTGAGACTGGGAAAGTTTTGGAAGAGTTGTTGACTAAGAATAATGGATTAATGAGACATTTATAAACAAGATCAAGACTTTGGAAACCATAAAACTATCAGGTGAACCTAGGAACTAATGCTTAAAAAATGAACCAAGATCCATTATCAAAGCAAGTGGATTTATAAACAAGGTCAAGTGAGAATTTTGGTGTATTATTTGCATGACTAAGTCACCATGATTATGTTTTGAGGTAATCTATAAGTCCTAAGTGAGTGAGTTGTAGAGGTGTTCTTGAAGCCTGGTCTTCTGAGTGGAAGTGTTTAATGCATATGGTGATGACCCTGAGGTCATGTAGACTCTTTATATTTTTTTATCATATTTTATTGGTTTAATTATTTTTTATCTTTAATTTTTCAACATAGACTTTTTATTACACAGGCCTAATAGGATAATTTATCCTAAAAGAGGTTTCATGGAATGAACAAAATACATAGGTCCAACTAAACATGGAGTATGTTAGTGGAGACACATTGATAAGAGTTTTAATGGTTTTCAAGTGTTGGATAAATTCATCTAGGTCTAATAGAATCAATTTTTGGCATTAAGAGATAGATCTAATGTAATTAGGTCTCCATGAGACCTAAAAGAGAAATGAGGCCTAGTTGAGTCATGACAAACCAAAAGGGACTCAAAGATCATTTGATTCATGTCTAAAAGATGTATTAATACCTAATATTTGGTTGAAATAAGAGGTTAATCATGTGTGTTTGACTAGGTGGTATTTGAACAAGGAATGGTATATATAAAAGGAAATTTTAGGCCTATATATGAATGTAGATAGAAAGCAAATAATATAGAAGATTGTTGAGTAGAGTAAGGTATTATAAACCATAAAAGGAGTGTATAGGATCTATAATGAAGATATGATAGTGTGTATACATATTAAAATCAATTTTAGATGGCTTAATTAGTCTTAAAAAGACCTAGTTGAGTGAAAAGGCCTAGAAGACAATTTGAGGGGTATAAGAGTGTGAAGAGCTGAAGAGGTGGTCATCATCTATTGGTTGAGAAAGAATGTGTTCTAAAGATGATCAAATAAATTAGGTGGCTGAGTTGGTGGTAAGTCATATAGTGGGTTGGTGCCTCCTTGTAAGTGGGTTCTTGCTAAAGCCTAATCAAGTGGGTGATTGGATAGTTGGTTTTGGTGCTCCATGTGGGGTTGGTTCTTCACTAAATTTGGTTTTTGTCTTATATGAATATAGTTAATTTATATATATCAGTGGGTTTTATTCCATTTGATGGTTTCCCACATATATGATATATTCTAGTGTCTCATGCTTATGTGGATGGCTATTTATGCTTTCTATATCTATATGTTTGTTTGAATGGTTCATGATTGCTTAAGTGTAATTGATTTAAAGGTTTTGAATAATGATTCAGACCCAAGTCATTGTGCTTCCAATAGAGTCAATTTCATTGATGTTTTCTACATAATAAATTAATGAAAATGAATTGAAAATGATTTTATTGATGATTAGGCTGATTTCACCATTTCCTATGATGATTTTATCAATGATCAAATCAATTTTGTTGTTTCCTCTTATGATGTCATTGATGAAGTGGATGATGTCACCATTAATACCTATAGGTATAAAACATAGGCATTATTTCACTAATTATAAAAATGTTTTCACCATTTCCTCTAATGGTTTCATTGATCATTCTACTAATTTTGTCATTATGTAGTCATAAATTCATTATTTGGTTCTGAACAAGATTTAATGGAATTTTGGACTAAAAATTAGAGAATTAACATGTTTGAGAGGCTAATTATACCAACTAAAAGAAGGAAAATTATCTAAATGAGGTTGTGGGATGTGTCTAATCCTTTAGTAGGTCCCATGAACCATACCATTATGCATATTAGGAATCTAAGAGAGGTTAGCAAATTATTAGTGAAATAATAAAAATAACTTAAATACATAACTTATCAAGAATAATATTTAGGTTGAAATGTGTGATAATCAAGAAAGAAATGTAATATTGGATGATAAACACAAAATTTATACCTCCCTTGAAAATATGTCTAAAGAGATTGAGCTCAACTTGTAGATGTAGAAGTATTCTTCGATGCTTGATTCCTTGTGTGGGAAACACTCTTATTGTCTACACTTGGTCCTATCTTTGGCTTGGCATGAGAGAGAGACATTGATTAAGATTATTGGAATAATATAATAGAGTATGTTTACATTAGGAATCTTGATGAAATGAGAAGTGTGAGGTTTCTATTTATAGTTTTCTTGAACCATTATGGATCATTCATCTCATCTAAAGATCGAGGGTTGAGGATCAATCTTCAAATCCATGATTACACACATGGAGTGTGTAAAAGATGAATTTTAATGCCTTTTTGGAGTATGGAAGGAAATTTTTAAGAAAATTTAGCCTTTAGTCCTCTTGAGTGTGTAAGAGTAATATTATATAATATAAGTGTAAGAGATTATAATATATCTTACTTACACACTTTGCCTAATGATGTCATCTTGGGGGAGGCAATATTCCAATTTTGATTTTAGGAAAATAGGATAATTCAAATCAATGGATTTTCTCATTAGAGGAATAATTAGGCTTGATTAAGTAGGATTACTCAATAATTCAAAGAAAGGTGACTTTTACAATGTTTTTATTTATCAATCAAGTTTTCACTTAATTACTTCATGAAAACACTTGTAAAGATCTGATTTAATTCAGGATGCATTAGATAAGATAAATAATACAATATGATCCATCACCCAAATTAGGGATATATCATTATGATTTTATTTAAAATGGTATTTTGTGGGTACATTTGGTCTATTTGAATATTTATGGTTAAGTTTACATGTGATTACTAAAAGTCATTTCGAACGTAGTTTAAACATGGAAATGGTTAAAATGAAGTCTTTAAAGTTCTCATTTAATTTTCTTTATAATTTTTAAGTGTAATTATTTTTAAGATCACACTTAAGATTATTGAGTTTAATTAACTTGACTTTTGAGTCTTTCACTATATAACATAACTCATCAAAAAATATGAATTTTTTGAATAATATGGAATCATGAAGTGGTTCAAGTAGGGTTTTCTTTAAAATATTTTGTAATTCATTGTCTACCATAGGATTAACCACATTATATATAATGGGCTTGTATTAAATTACTTATTCCATGATTATTCATTATACCCTTGATTGAGTTTGGAAATATGCATATAATATGTTTTATCATCAATGTTGATAGAGAAATGTGATAAAATTGATTGGTTAGATGAAGGAAATAAATGATTGGCTAAGGTGGAACAACATAGAACCATGCCAAAGCATAATATTTGAGACTTCATGACAATTAATTAGTCAAGAAATTGTTTTTGGTTGCATAATCTAAGCATGATACATGGAAATATCGAAGGTGTTATTTAGGATCACCTATTCTATCATATAATTAAATTTTAAGAGTAAAACCCCTAAATGTATGGGATAGGATTATATATTAGGAGCTAAATTATTATGGAGTGATGCATTTTATTCCAATAAATGACTAGATTTAAATGTACCTTGATCTAATTGCAACACCTTATATTATAGAACAAAATCATTCTACTCAAGGGAACATGTAGTAGAGAGGTAGATGGTGTAATATGTGTAGTCATCAATGGATGGGAACATGTGTCCTACATAGGCATATGCATGTAAATATGAGAGAGGCCTTGTGTTACCCCCACACCTTATATGGATATCACATGTAAATAGAGGAGTATAAGTAGGAATTATATTCTCGGTAATAATTTGATTAATATCATAAAAATGGTAATATTATTCACCAAATATTATATCTTTCAACAAGTTTTTATATTAATATTGGGACATATACAAAATTTCATGATTAAATTATATATTTTGGTCAATAAATTGGGTCAATTGTGTTTCATCTTCACCATCTAATGTATACTTATGAAGATGCATTCGGATAAAATCACCTTGAGTATGTGTGGTCTCAAATGTAATAATAATTCCATCAAGGGGATGTGTATTAAGGGGGTCTAAGGAAACTAATTATTCATTTTATCCTTACTATGTAAATATTTAATCTAACTTATACATAGCCAAGTAAAATAATGTGAAATAAGTGCAATTATGACTTGAGAAAATAGTATAAATAATGTTCATTCATTAAAGGCATATAGAATTTGTATTATAATGGATAATAAGATATCATTTTTGAAAATTGAACACTAAGGTAGATATTTAAAAACCTAAAAATAAGGATGGAACTCTTGTTCTTTTTGGTTCTTTAGGCTCAAACTATGGATTTTCTAAACAAGGGTAGAGTCTATTTCAAAAACCTCCTATTTAACCTTAATAAAAAAATGTATTCTTTGTAAATATCAAATAAATATATGAGTTAACCAATATGTTTACCTTATTTTTAAATTAATTTGAATCACAATAGACTATTTTTTTAATTAATTCAGATTTTAAGATATAGAAATTAAGAATAAATATAAATGTAATTGATTGAAATAGATATGATAATGAAATCTTCTATTTATGGAAAGTACTAAGGATATCAATATACTTACCTTTACTATTTAACTAAATGACTATGAATATGTTCTAATGGTGGAAAAATTGGAAGTAGGCCTATGATCAAGATCCATAACTGTATGTATAAGTTCACATATCTAATATTGTTAGGTTTGGAAAAATGTCAATAATAGTGACTAAGGATGATGTTATTATCCTTTGTGGATTTGTATCTCTATGAATATACAATGTAATGAAACTCTATGATGTTGTTTTTTGTGTAATATGTGACCCTTGATTGCATGTGCAACTCCAAAAATAAAACTCCTTATACTAAAAACCTATGTCAACTTATTAAAGATGAAAACCTATAAAAAGTGAAGAATTGATATTGGGCTAACCTAACCCTAATCAACCTTTTTGATGTCTTATTGATGCTTATTCATCCGAAACTATAAATATGGAAGTCAACTCACATGTAGTTTTCCCCCTTAGTTTGAATGTGTACTTGTGTTTTATTGCTCTATGAATCACCTATAAATATAGATTTAATCTTGATAATGTTCAATCTTGACTTGGTTTGGTGTGTTTCATACTTGGTGGATGACTACTCCTAGTGATTGCTTTAAAATTTGGTAAGAATAAGTGGATGATCTCAATGTGAAGTAGTTTATATGTGCTCGATAGATACATTCCAAGTTTCAAATACAATATTTTTATATCTACACCTTACAAGTTTGGATTTTTATGTAATAAATGCTTTCATATTCTAATATAGGAAAAGGAGATGGAAAAATACATAATGTATATGTAAATTGAATTATTTGTATTCACTTAGATCCCCTGTAAATCTATATGTATAATTAAATTTTTCCTCATAATACATAGAGGTAGGTTTTTGTTTTGTGTGCATGTGTGTGTTGGATTATGGGTTTGGTAACCATGACTAATGTTCAATAGGGAAAATATTTTAAAAAATATCAAACAAAAATAATGAAGGGGGTGTAGGGAGTCACATCCCATCCCCCAGTCCACAAGTAACTACACACTCAATTAAGTGCATGGGTATGGCTAACATGATTGAGACAACTTATAATAATAGATGGGGATGTTCACATCATCCCCTCATATAATAAACCAAAGTAGATGGTTAGCCTAGTTTAATAGGGTTGAACCCTAACCTGACCCCCCAAAAAAATATAAATATAAAATTTTATTGAAATCATTACATTATTTTATTTATCATACACACACACACACACAGAGTTTATACCCTAAGTTTATTTATGAGTTTTGTATCTTAGAAAATTAATGCTTTAAAAGTATATGTATACAAAATCTTGAGCTTGAAATGGATTAGAAATTTTCCTTTAAAACTAGTGTAGGTGTTTTTAAAAAATAAACAATAATGGCTAAAATTTCATATTTTGCTAATACTAAACAACTAAAAAAATAAAATACTTACATACTATTATTAAAGGATCATTACATCTCATGCACATATTAATTGTAATAAAAAGAACAACAATAATACATTTCCCCTCTATTTTAATGGCTTGTGCACAAGGAAAGTAAGATGAAATATTTTTGAAAAACAAAAGTAAGGTAATATTTTATGGTCAAATAAAAATATAGGGGGATATATATGGATTAAAAAAACTATATAACAAGGTGTAATCTCCACTTTAAGGGGAAGAATAGTATCTTATGTAAAATATAAAACTAGTGAATATTCTAATTATTTACAATGAATAAGTAATTTTACAACATTAATTTCATCTCCTCCACTTAATAAAGATGCATGTGACTAATCTAAATCAAACCCTAAAATATCATATAAGTAAATAAAATATTTATTAATTTATAATCTCCAATCAACTAGTTTTTTATTAAGTAAGAATTACATCCTACATTTATTGTTTTTTTTTAATAAATAAAGGTAAATAATAATGGTGAAAAAAAGAGGCTTACCTTTTCTCCAATATTTATTGTGAAATTTCTACAATCCCTTCTCCAATATACTCCATAAAACTTTCCAAACCAAGCTCAAACAAGGGACCATCAACCCCCAAACAAGCCAAGTATTGATAACTATATAGAAAACAATCCCTAAGAAAAGTCCACCAAGAATCATTAATGGGGGGATATACTTACTTACATATAAGGTACCATTATTAAAATTACATTAATCTTATTACATTCCCCATACTTATACTTACACTTTTATTTATTTTTATTACATGTTGCCATGTGGGTTTACTTGAATAAGTAAACCCACTTTCTTACACATAATTAATTACTTAGATTCCCACATGGGATTCTTATAATTTTATTTTTTTGTACTTAAAATTTCATTGAAAAATATACCCACTTACACAATCCACCAACCCCAAGATAACCTCTACTATATATGCCATATAGTTTTATTATAAAGCCTATACACTATTTTTAATGTCAAGTATATAAAGCACACCCAAGAAACAAGAGTTTTAAAGTATGGCATTTTTTTTAAGTCACATAATTGATGTCAATCTCATCATGTAACTAAATTAGTGCCATATTGAGTAAAAAAATTCATAAGGATGGAATATGAGAGAAATTAATTTAGATCTGATGCTAAATTACTCTTTATACCTTCCAAGCAATAATCCTCATTAGACATTCCAATAAAAATCCTCATTAGACCTCAAAATAAAACTAAGAAAAGAATTACTTTAGCTAAATCCCATATAAAATCACACATATGGTGAGGGAAGGACGGTTTTAAAAACTTGTTCATACAAGTTTCCATCTCAAACATATAGCTTGTCTTACAAGTTATCTTATTCTCCTCCATACTTTCATAAGGTGAAAAAATATACACACCATGAACATGAAAGAAATGAACATTTATAACCAAATTAAAATTGCTCAAAAGTAGTCAATAAAATGATCAAATAAATTAATGACCAAGTATCATAAAAATAAATAAATAAAAAATTATTCAAAACTAAAAGTAGGAACAACCCATGCAATAAATGGTTAGTAGTATTAATAAATTTAATTTATTAAAAATATTATTGGTTTCAAAATAAACTTAAATCATCAATCAATCAAAAATAAAATTCCAACATATCAACTTAGAAAAATTCCACATTACTTTCACTATGTTTATTACAAATCCACTTGTGGGTGGGGGGGGGGGGGGAGAGAGAGAAGGAATATATGGAATCAATAAAAAATCATCCTTATACCTCCCAAACAAAGTTAATAAGGCTCCACATAAAAGGTTCATCACAAAGGTTATATTTTTAACAACAAATAAGTCATGAGTGAAGGGACACTTTGTTCATAATGTGAACATTTCATGGAGAAATCATGGTGTACTCACATGAAATATTTAGGTTGGTATTACATGTAAAAGGAATAAGTGGTGTTTTATCCAATGTTATGCTCCACTTCCTAACTCATAACCTGGTTTAGACTAGATTGAATAAGTATTCAAAATATCCCTCAAACCCACATTTGCATTAGTGTTTTATTAGTAAAGTAATGATATTGGGTTACAAAACACAAAAATAGGTTAAAATAGTGACAATTACACTATAAAAAATTTTAACATGGGCATTATGCACAATTTACATAAAAAATACATTCACATTCACATAGGTATATGCTAACCACATAAATTAATGTATATTTGTTCACCTTATCACATACATCATGATCACACAACATAATTATTTTAGAGAGGATGTGTTTTCTAATAGAGGTTCAATATAAATACATAATGATATGAAAGGTTAAAAAATTATTTCACATACATACATACATGTAATGATACCAAGGTACGTAGAACATATGAATAAATTATGTAAAACTAGTCTACAATGGTATAAAAACAATGACTATAAGTAATATAAGCAAGTAACATATAATGGAAACATGAACAGTATCAATATACATGAGGTAAATGGTCATCATGTAGGTCCACAACTTCAATATATATGTTCTATATATATCCTCAAATCACTAATTGAATATGAATCTCAACTATTGTCAAAATGACAAAAGTCTAAGTGGGCATCCCTATGCATAGTATCTCAGAGCATCAATAGTATCATAAGTATCTCATCAATAATATATGTGTTTTGTTTCTTATTTTAAGTAAAAACATAAGTCAAAGTATTAATACACACTAAAAACATTTAATACAATGTTAAAATGTAAGTAACCATTACATAACTATGCATCATCCATATAAAGAACTACTAAAATGACTTAACAATGTCCAACATAATAATAACAATATATAATAATGGCACTCTATACCTATTATATAAAATAATATATGTCTATAGAGTATAATGAAAATATTATAGATATATAAAATAAGGTGATATAAAAATTGGGCCTCTTATCTAGTCTATATCATGGCCTTGGAGGTCCTACCTTTGGTTCTCTAATACCCATTACATGGAAGCCTTTATTCAGAGTAACCAATTTCATGCCAAGGAAATCATCCCATGCATCTTCAATAGTGGCATAAAGTAGGAGTGATATATATATATATATTCATTGGTCAATCCTAGTGCATTAATTATATCTAACTAATAAGAAACTAATAAGTATATTCATGGGTGTAGATACTAAAAATGAATATATATATAGCATCTCAGTCTTGTACATTTGAAAAATACTAATTAGGGCTCTACCCATTAGTTATGGACCTTATCTATTATGAAAGACTCATATTCATTATCTTACTATTGTTAACCTTTTCAATCACCATTTTTTTGTCATTTAGTATATTAAGTTTCATAAGGTATTTAAATTTATTGTCATCCTTTCATTAGTGTTAACATGGCTAGTGAAGTCTATTGGATCCAAAATCCATCTAAGTATAGGATCCATGCCAACACATCAAACACTCAGGTATGAGGTAATCACTTGTCATGATTATTTTTAATCATCTTATGATGCCAGTAGGTAGGTGACTAACTAACTCCTTTTTGGCTCAATAATCATTGGGAAGTGGGCACAAAAGATAGTCACAAATCATTGGAGGTAGGGTAGTGGAGTTGAAGGAATGAATACATCCAGTGTTAGCTTAGCAACCAATGTGCTCCATTCCCCATAACACTAAGATGCCCTGAAGCACTATAAGTGTGGGATAAGTCCAATTAGTAAAAAGGAGAATATTAAAGTAGTGAATCCCTATAGGATTAGTTCTAAATGTTATTTTCACCATTAGAACTTAGATTTTAGTTTGAGATGAATTTATTTACCCTCATTGTAATGCCTAAGCTCGCTTGTGAGCCTCTGGGCCTTTAGTAGCTTAAGACAAACATTTACTTAGTTCTTAGTGATATATATATATATATATATATATATATATATATATGTATGTATATATATATATATATATATATATATATATATATATATATATATATATATACATACATATATATATATATATATATATATATACATATATATATATATATACATACATATATATATATACATACATATATATATATATATGTATGTATATATATATATATATGTATGTATATATATATATATATATATATGTATATATATATATATATACATATATATATATATACATACATACATATATATATGTATGTATGTATATATATATATATATATATATATACAGATATATATATATATATATGTATGTATGTATGTATGTATATATGTATATACATATATATGTATATTATATATGTATGTGTGTGTGTGTGTGTGTGTGTGTGTGTGTGTGTATTGAAATTTGTTTAATGATAAAGATATTTGTGCAATGTTTAATGGTTTGAATGCTTAAATTTGTGGTATGTATGTTGAGATCTTGTGAGATTTTGACCTAACTCATCTATGGCATGCCTTTAGCTCATGAGGATTCCAACACCTAAAATAGGAAATGCTCTAAGTATGGGTAAGACCCTATACTTTGTAATGATACCTATGTCTAATTATGAACCTAAGCCTAAGTCCCTCAACTAGGTACCCTAGTGACCCCTCAAGTGCCTAAATGTCATTAAAATAATGGAACCAAAGGCTTATGCCTGGGAAGCCATAGACCTACTTCATATTCACCTATGCCTGACTGACAGTCATTTTTCCCCACACAAATTTTGGATATTTTTTAGTGATGTCATTGAGTTTTCCTAGTGAGTGGATGAAGTGATTTGATAGCCCAAGTAACAATGACAAAGTGTGCAATGTGTTCTTGTAGGATTTATGTTGGCTTGGTTGATCCTCAGTTTTGGCTAGTTAGAAATGTTTAAGAATGAGTATGGTGATTGGAACTTGTGAAATAAGTCCCTAATATGTTAATTATATTTTTATAGATTGTGTACATAAGTGTAATTCATCTGGTATTCTATAGTTTTCATCTAGATAGTTTGGGTCTAGTGGCATAAAATCTGAGTAGGAAATTTACAGGCATCACCATTTCCATGTCTGAATGAGTCTAGGTGAGATGGTCATATGCTTGTGATCAAATTCATACCTAGTTATTATTAACCATATATCAAGTCATGAATTGAAGCACAGTTAAAGATACGAGGGTACAAAGTTGGGTTCTAAGATAAAATTCTCTATTTTCTCATACTTAGCCAAATTTGCAATATGGCCAGAAAGAGTCAAGTAAGCAATTTGATGATGGAGGATCTCAACCATGTGGATGTTTTATGATAAGGTGATCATATGGGTTTGTTTATTTTTGGACCTAGTTAATTTGTGCTAATTTTCAAATCATGCGATGTAACATATCAAGAGATATGGATGTGCAAAGTTAGGCTCCCAAGTATTTTGAATATGTTTTCTCATACTTAGCCAATTTTTTAATAAGGTAGAAAGAGTTGAGTGATAATTTTGATCATGTTATATCTTATAGGTGTGAAGGTGTCAAGAAAATTTGATCATATGGGTTTGTTTAGTTTTTAGCGTAGTGCATTTATGCTAAATTTTAGATCATCTACTGAGGCATAGAAAAAGTTATGCAAGAAAAAATTTGGTCTTCCAAACTTATTTTAGCATGGTTTCTGTTGTGACAAAAAAATTTGAGAAATTAATTTAATGGCATTATATATTACATGCATGAGAGCTCTAGGAGATTTGTATCACATGGTTGAATTCTCCTATGTGAGAAGAACATTTGGTCCAAATTTGAGATATTGCATCAAAGCACATAAGAAGTTATTAAGGATAAAAAATGGCTACTTAGGCATATTGAAAGGGTCCCCATAGTCATTTTTTAAAGTTTTAAAGCTCAAGAAAGATCAATGGTACACATTTATCTGAGAAGTAAGGAATCATCAAGATGAGGACAAGTGCATGATGTTTAGTGACTGAGTAAAGGTACATGATAATGATTAAATGGAAATCAATTATTCATACAGATTGATCGATGGTGAGAGTTGGTTATTAAAGACATGATTGATCCATAGATATTTATGGAGTGCATTGAGTCAAATTTCCTAGATTACATGAGATGAGGTCAATGTCACTAAATTTTAACATCCATGAATTGATTCCTATGTGTTAAAGATTGATCAAGATCGATGGTGCATATTTGATATGAATGGTGAGTTCATGAGATTTGAGCTTAGTGTCTAAAGGTTAACTATGACCATTTGTATTTGAATATTTCAAATTGCAAAGGAAAGACTAGTGTCTAGTTTTTGGAACATAACTTTAGATAGAAGTCAAATTTTCTATTTCAATAAAAAAAGTTATAAAGGAATCTAAGGCACATATGGAAATATGGATTAGAAGATCTAAAAGTATGTATAGAAATAGTTATCAAGGTTCAAATTTGACTATGTATTTGTACATGGAATATGAATGACATGAAAAGAGTATTTGAGCTTATGTACATGTTGTTTAGATGTTTCATGGTGAATTGGATATTAGGGAGTGTTTTAGACTCCATAGGAATGGTCTGGGAGTATTTTAGAGGTGTGATCAATCTATCATGAGTATGAACATTGCTTAATAAGTTGACTATTTATTTATTAGTGGCATTCCTATGTATAAGGTCTCTATTTGAGTTGTTTTAGCATATGCAAAGGTGAGATAAAGTGTCTATGATAATTTAAGGATGTCCTAGGGGAGATAAAGAGTGGACCTATGTATTTGTAAATGGTCATGTGCTCTTTTTTTGGTCAATGGGGTGCTAAATGGGTTAATGGGTCTCTATGAGACCTATAAGAGCTATAAGGGCCTTATTAAAAGGTGTAACTACTTAATTGTGACCCATATGAGATGACTTAAGGGTGAATTCATGTATTATTGCTAACAAGGATTATTTTGGACTTAATAATTCATGATTATTATATATATGGTGAAGTAAAATGTGTTGGGTTCTAGACTTTATAAGAGACAGACTTATATGTAAGAGAGTTAGAGAGCAAAGGAAAATAGTGGAGAGTGAGAGTACCCAACTATTTTTGATAAAGTAAGGTGGAAAACCAGGGTCCAAACCCTTTACAATCAAAAAATACAAGAAGGCAAACAAACAAAATATGCCTTCAGAGAGACAACAGCACAGCCAAGAACAATAGACAAAAACAAAACACAAGCAATGAAAAGACCAGAGTCAGAGAGGACTCCCCTTACATAACTATTGATTTGATAAGATCATTAAGTTTCTCATTCTCCATGTTGTCATCATACCCAGTATTACCCACCACTTCCAGCATAGACATGTTTAGTAGAATTATATTCTAAAGTCCTTTGGTAAAAACCTTCTCCAGCTTTTGAATACGGTCCTTCAAGGCCCTAATTTTAGCTTTCCAATCAGTCTCATTCTCAGTACCCTCACCAACTTCCTCGACATACATTTTCCCCTTATTGTCAGTAGTTCCCATAGTTTTAGCACCCTACTCCTTAGTAACCTCAAAATCCCTAGTAGCCTGCTTCCCTCCAGTGTCCTCTAAAATTTCTTGGATTTTCAGCTCCTTAGACTCTCCCTCCTAGGTTACTTCTTCTAAATCACTTTCTGAGTAATCAATCAGTCTAGCCTTTAAGGTGGGTTTACCAACAATCCACCCTAACCTTCACACTCTGGAGGAGAATCCTTCTTTATTAATTTTGGAAGGCTTGTGATATTTACCACCTTGGCCCCCTGTGGCCCTGCCCAGATTCCTGTGCGTCCCCTCCATAGTCTCTTTAATATTTTCTTCCTCTTCATCAACCTTTCTCTTCTTACCCTTCTTACTCATAAATGAGCCAGGGGTATTAACAAGGGTCTTTTCAAGGGTGGAGAAGGAGACATCTTTTGTTGTGGTAGGAGCAGGGGAAACCCAGGACTCATCAATAGCATCGTCGGACACTGGGTTGGAAGGAATGTCTCCACTATCAACTCTGATATTCCTAGTTTTCTCAAGGGCACAGTGAAAGTTGTATAAGTAGAAAATTAGCCCCTGGTGTAGGGGAATAGGGTTTATATTTGGCTTTTTAGCCATTTTATCTCTCACCCTCAGGACAGAGTGTTCCAAAGAGGAGGGCAGGTAAAAAGGAAAGCTAATAATAACATTACACCTGAAATGATTTAACAAAGGAAGGTGGTAATTGTAGAACTTGGTAAATCACCCCTCGAGTGTGAAGTACTTCATGAGAATGAATCACACTCCATCCCATGGCTCTACAATTTTAGCACACTTGAACCCTCCTTGATACAGGATGAGTTCTTCTCCCTCACCCAAAAATAGTTTACAGCTAGCCATATCCATGATTTTGGTTTTCCTTTGAAGTTTTATACCCTGCATGGTCATTCTCATGGCCATAAAAATCACCTTTTTAGAGATTTCAAAACTAATTCCACCCACTGTGACCCACCTATTTAACCAAGAACTCGTAAACTGCTCGGACAAGTTTTTGTCATAACCATTCAACCTTTCTAGATATGGGATGATACCCCCTTCTTTACAATAATGCCAAACTAGCAAATTATCTTTAAATTCAAAGAAAGAGATAGGTTCAGTTTGAATATGGTCTCCCCCCCATTTTGTATTTGTAGACCCAAAAAGTGGAGTTCCTAAGTTCCACCTTTAGCTTTGAACTGGTAGCTAACCCTTGCTTCTGTTTATGCAGAATGCAGATGTGATAGCTCATTTTACAAAATACCCTACAGAGATGACATTGTATACTCCCATGCTTGAAAATAATTTTCCCTTGATTTTCATGATGAGACCCATGTGCTTCAACCTCATGATACAATGAATTATGAATGATTACCAAAAAATTACTAAGGTTATCAAGTTTTGAGATCCCCGATGGCCCTCTCCATGTAGACCACCTCCGAGAGCTATCCTTGTCATCAATGCACCTCATTCTTGACAAGTCATCTCCTTTTGAATGATCTCCCTAATGTTTAAGGTAATATGAACACCTTGTCACCACACCCTCCAACCTAAAAATTGCTAACCAAGGTTGGCACAAGCATCAGCGACCCTGTTTCCTTCTCTGTAGGTATGGGAAATCTCAACTTTGGAAAACTTTTGTAAAAGAAATTGGATATCAGTAATGATGTCTTTTAGCTTGATTCCCACATTTGATGATTTATTAATGGCATCTATGACCATCTTAGAGTCTCCTTGTATATTCAAGTTCCTTATTCCTAGGGATATAGCTAACTTTAATCCCCATAGTAAAGCCATTGCTTCAGCATAGTTATTGCTCTGGCTTCTAATTCCACTAGCATAGATAGTAGACATCCATCCTTTATCATTCCTTATAATTACTCCTCCACTAGCTTTACCATCCAACTTGGATGCCCCATCAAAGTTGAGTTTCATCTAGTTAGGTTTAAGGGGGATCCATTTAGTATTTAGTCTCTATAGCATTTTGGAGTTAGTATACCTAGGGATCTAGTTTAAAACCTTCCATTTGGCTACAATTTGGTTTTCAATTTGAGATAGGGGTTTCTCCGCAACACGAATATGAGCTATTGTAACACTTTCCATAATGGTCTTAGTAAAGGAGTTAAACACCTGAGAATCATTTCTAGCAGTGTCCCTAAAAATTTTGTGGTTGTGCTCTTTCCATAAAATCCAGCTCAAACATGGCAGAGCTTACTTCCATAATTCCATAAGCCAGGGATGTGTGAAGGTTGGGTTCCAACTAAGAATTATTTCTTTAAGGTCAAAATTTCAGACCCATTCAATACCAAAGTTGTTAAGTATTGTGCCCCATAATTCTCGGGTAAAATCACAATGGATAAAGAGGTGTGAAATTGATTCCTCTTTTGAACCACACAAGAAACATTTGTTAATAGAGTAAACCCTCTCTTTTAGAGGTTATCTTGAGTAAGGATTTTATTATGAGTAGCAGCCCACCAAAACATGTTAATTTTTGGAATAAGATTATGATTCCAAACCTTTTTCCATACATCTTTATTCTAAGCTTCAGGAATGAGTAGATGGTAAGCAGATTTGACAGAGAATGATCCATTCTTATCTAGCCACCAGTATTGTTCATCCTCCTAGGGGAAGAGAGGGATTCTAATCTCCTAAATGCATTGCTAGATCTCCTAAACTCTTGGGAAAATCTCAAGCCGGTGATCATAGCAATCTAATAGATTTTTCCAGCTCCTCATCCCATTGTTATTTTCCATATAATCACTGACCCTATCTCCAAAATATTGGATAACCAAGTCAGAAATCTCTCCATAGTTTCCCTATGTGATGAGAACCTTGTCTTTTAACTAGATATCATCCTAAAATTTAATATGCCATCCATTTCTAAGTTTCCATCCAATTCCTTGTTTAAGAAGGATTCTACTTTTTAGCATTTTATTCCATATCACAGATCCCTGGGGTAATCCTGTCTGTTGAATAAAGTTGGAATTATCAATGTTATGTATGTATTTGGCATAAATTATTTCCCCCCAATCATTGTTTTTATGGATTAGGTTCCAACTAACTTTTGAGAGAAGGGCTTTGTTCATGTTCCTGATAGACCTAATATTGAGTCCACCATGAGATTTTGGAAGACACTTTTTCCCATCTGACTAAAGACATTCACTGTTTGTCTTCCACTCCCATCCATAAAAATTTCCTTTGGATATGTTCCAATTTCTCAGCAATACACGTAGGAATTTTAAAAAGAGATAGGAAATATGTAGGAATACCTTGCAGCAAAGCCTGAAGAAGTTGCAGTTTACTAGCACTGCTGAGTAGTTTCCCCTTCCAACCAAGAAGTTTCCTCTACATTCTTTCGACAATTCCATTCCAAAATGAGAGTACCCAACTGTTAGGTTGATGAGTAGATAAGATTAAAGATTATGTACATTATCTATAGATCATGTTTTTGATGATATTATAGTGTTCATATAATGTGAAGTTGTGTGAAGAGATTTGAGTGTGCACATGAGGGCTATTTGAGTGAAATAAAGAAAGTTTTTGTAGTTGATAGAGAATCAAGAGGTCTATCATTAGGTATTGAAAACATCAATCTAAGGTGGAAGTATTATTTCCAAGAATGGTCTAAAGGACCTGATCTTCCTTAGGGTTAGTTTCTCCTTATGAAACAAGGTTTCACTATAGACCTTTGATCAGAAGGAATTGATAAAGTTTGTAGGTTAGAAGGACTTGACTAAAGGTTCCTGATCATAAGAACTTGATCAGTCTCTTATTTTTTATCATATTATAGGATAGTAGTCCATGTGTTTATAGGCTTGAGAGTGGTTTTGTTCCCTAAGAGGGTCTTCCATGTAGATCTTGTGTTGTATATGTGATATTTCATTATTTTTATTATTCACTGCTATGAATGATTTGTATGCTTCATAAATTCTTGTGTTGTATGCTTAAGTATTTGAAAAGGTTTAGACATTGAATTGGATTTTTTTTCCATCACTAATGCACTCCCCTTCTCAATGGAGTGTACCTCTAATAATTGGTCTTAGAGTGAGGTCCTTTGGTAAAATCTTGATAGCTTGAAGGTGATCCAAGGTACAATGGCTAGTCAGAATGTGTAGGGTGGCTTCTCTCCTAAGCAAGCACCAAAGTTCAATGGATCCAATTATGATTTTTGGAGTATTAGGATGAAGACATACATAATTTACCTATGGTATGATGTATGGTAATTACTTTTGGATGGTTATGTTGTTCCTACTATTTCTCCATCTAGTGTTGTAGACAAGAATCTATTTGAGAAAAATTTTAAGGCAAAAAATGCCATCACTTGTGGTCTTATAGAAAATGATTTGATGAAATTAATTCATTTCACATCTACCAAATAAATATGGGATAAGTTTAAGACTATTTTTTATCGATAATCAAAGGTTAATTTGGCAAAGTTGCAGACTCACAGAAGGCAATTTGAAAGTCTTAAGATTAATGAAGAAGATACTATGGCTTCCTTTCAATATAAATTTGATTAGATTATGAAAATCATCATAGGTCTTAGAGATAATCTTAAAGACATTACTATTATTTAAAAGGTATTAAGGTCTCTATCCCCCAACTTTGATCCAAAAGCATCTGTGATTGAAGAGAGTTGTGATCTTACTCAGTTAAAGGTGGATCAATTTCATGGCACCCTTACTACCTATGAGATGAGGAAGAATGATGATATACCTCCAAAGAAGGAAGCAACTTTCAAGACCAAAATGTATAAAAATAAGAAGTTCCAAGGTAAGAAAATTAAGGAGGATGACATTCCTGATATAGATGAGGATGAACTAATTGTTTTGATTTTAAGGAAATTGAGAACATCTTCAAGTAAGTATAAAGGTAAGCTACCCCTCAAATTCTTCAATTGTAGTGAGATACAACATTTTGATAATAAGTACAATCATAATTATAAGAACGATGATGATGAATAACATTAATAAGGTCATAATGATAGAAAGAGATCTTTTAGGTCTAATAAAATCAAAAAGAGATTCAGAAGGTTTGATAACAAGAATTACTACAAGAACAATAAGAGTATATACACCAAAGAAGATTGTAGCTTATTAAATGAGAGTGAAGACAATGACTCAAAACATGATCATAAATATGATGGTTCTAATGAAGATAAAGATTTGTTCATGACTAAGGAAGGAATATGAGACTGCATTGACTAATGCTCATGAAGAATTAAAGATTCAGAAGAAGATTAATAAGAAGATGAAATCTCAACTCAATAAATTTTAGGACCAAGTAAATATGTTTGAGGCAATAATGGATGAAGATGCCAAGGAGCATGAAGATATTGTCAAACATCATATTTGTCAATTAGAAGTCTTGTCTATAAGCTTAAAAGATAAAAAAGATGAATGTGAAAGGTATTTAATTGAAAATAAGTCATTGAAATATGAGGTAGAAAAGATGTCTCGTAAGGTAATGCCATTTATGAGATTTTAAAATAGCTCAAGTGATATAGATAACATTTTGAATGATCAAAAGCATGAAGATGATAAGATTGGTATTGGATACAAATAAGAACCAAAGAATGTAACTCAAAACAATATAAAGACTAATGTGAACATGGAAAATCAACCTTTGAACATAAATCATCAGACAAGAAATGAAGGTGTCGATAGAATGAATATAAAATAGATCAGACAACCAAATGCCATGAGGTTTGTAAATTTTGAATGGTTATTATTATACTTTTATTCAATTTGGGCATAGATATAGAGAATGTAGAATACCTGCTAAGAATGAATTTACATGGAATTATGATGGGGGTCATCATTCAAAAGGTATAAGCAAAGTTAAGTGTCTAAACTATCATGATGCAGGACACTTTACAAAATAGTGTCTATTTAAGGTAAGAAAAATTGAGTTTCTTTCAATATATATTAAGTGCTACAGTTTTTATGAACTAAGAAACATTGTTAAGTATATGTTTTCTATTTTTTTAGTGCATATGTAGAGTTGGTGGTCATGGAAGTGTCTTGAGAAAGAAGGCTAGTAAGCCTACATGGTGGTTCTTCATAATGTATAGAGATCTGAAGATGCTCAAAAGGTGAAATTACTCATAGAAATTAGGGGAAGTCACTCTAAAATGTTTATTGATGAGTTTCATCATATTTTTATGGTTTTGTGTATTCTTTATTGATTGGTTACATTGTTTGATTAAAAGAGAATGTTGGCATGGGTCAAGAGGAGGTTGTTAAGACAAGTAAAAGTAGGATCAAAGTAAGGGGGAGTTTGTATCATCTTTATAAGATGGTAATTTCCTATTTGATAGTATTTTAAAGTCATCAAGATCATTTTGTGCCCACTTTTTCATTGTTTCAAATGGGGAGAAAGTTTCTAGTGGGGAGGAGGTTCCTGTTATGAGACTGCTTTGAAGAGAGAGAATGTGAGTTATATATTTCTATATTGATGTGTGTTGACATCAATGACAAAGGGGGAGATTTTTAGATATTTTATAGTGATGTCATGGTGATGTATTGGTGAGTGGATGAAGTGTTTTCATAGCCCAAGTAATAATGACAAAGTGTGCAATGTCATTCTTCTAGTGTGCTTTATGTTGGCTTGGTTGATCTTCAATTTTGGCTGGTTAGATTTGTTCAAGGATGAGTATGGTGATTGAATATTATGTAATAGGTACATAATATGTTATATATATTTTTAGATCTTGTTTTTTTAAATGGAATTCATCTGGTAGTATATAGTTTTCATCTAGATAGTTTGGGTCTAGTGGTAGAAAATATGAGTAGGCAATTTAATGATGTCATGATTACCACATGTGAATGATTAAAGGGGATATAGTCATATGGTTGTAATAACAATAGTCCCTAGTTCTTATGATCCAAATCTCAAGTCATGATTATAAGTTTAGTCAAAGACATGAGGGTGAAAAGTTGGCTTCTAAGACAAAAATCTCTTTTTTTGCATACTTAGCCAAATTTGCAATATGGCTAGAAAGAGTCGAGTAAGAAGTTTGATGATGGAATATCTCACACGTGTGGAAATTTTAGGATAAGGTGATCATATGTATTTTTTTATTTTTGGACCTACTTTATCTATTTTAATTTTTAGATCATTTAATATGGCATATCAAGAGATATGGATGTTCAAAGTTGGGATCCCAGGCATTTTGACTATGTTTTCCCATACTTAGATAATTTTTTAATAAGGCATAAAGAGTCAAGTGATAATTTTGATGGTGTTATATATTACACATGCGAAGGTGTTAATAAAATCTATTCATATGGTTTTTTTTAGTTTTGATCCAAGTTCATTTGCACTAATTTTGAGATCATGTGCAGAAGCACGATAAAAGTTATGTAGGAATAAAGTTGGTCTTCTAGAATTATTTTGGCATGCTTGGCTCTATTACATAAGATTTAAAGAAATAAATTTAATGAAATTATATCTTTAATACATGAGAGTTACATGAGCTTTGTGTCACATGGTTGGATTCTCCTATGTGAGGAGATCATTTGGTCCAAATTTGAGATCCTGCATCAAAGTGCAAAAGAAGTTATTAAGGATCAAAAATAGTTACTCAAGCATATTGAAAGGGTCCCCATACTTGGTCATTTTTGAAAGTGTTAAATTTCAATCAAGATCAACGGTGCACATTGTTCTAAGAAGTCAGGAAGTAGTGAGATGAGAACATGTGCATAATGTTTAAAGACTAAATAAAGGTATATGATAATGATCCAATGGTGATAAGGTGTTTGTATAGATTAATCGATGATGAGTGTTGATCATTAAACACTTGATTGATCCATAGAGATAAATGAAGCATGTTGAGTCAACATTCCCAGATTGCATGATATGAGGTCAACATGTTTAAAGTTTAAAGCCTGAGAATTGGTGCCTATATATTACATATTGATTAAGATCAATGGTGTGTATTCGATATGAGCAACAAGTTCATGAGATTTGGTATTAATGTTTGAAGGTTAACTATAACCATTTCTATTTGAATATTTGAAATTATGAAGGAAATACTAGTGTCTGGTTTTTGGACCATAAATTTTGATAAAAGTTGAATTTACTACTGCAATAAAAATACAAAGCTATAGAGGACTCTAAGGTGCATCAAAATATATGGATTAAAATATATAAAAATATGTAAAGATATAGTTATGAAAGTTCAAATATGACTATCTATTCATGGATGGACTATAAATGACCTTAGAAGAGTATTTGAGATCATGTAGATGTTGTTTTGATGTTTCATGGTGAATTGGCTATTAGGGAGTATTGTAGAATCTATGGGGATGCTCGTGAGTATTTTAAAGGTGTGATCAATCTATCTTGAGTAAAAACATTACATAATAAGTTGACTATTTATTCATTAATGGTGTTCCTATGTATAAAGTCTTTTTTGGATTTGTTTGAGCATACACATATGTAGCTAAAGTGTCTATGATCATTTTAGGATGTCCTAGGGGACATAAGGAGTGGGCTTATGTATTTTTAAATTGTCTTGTGTTCTTGTTTTGTTTTATGATGTGATAAATGGGTGAATGGGTATCCATGAGACTTATAAGAGCTATAAGGACCTTATTAAAAGGTGTAGTTGCTTAAGTGTGACCCATATGAGATGTCTTAAGGGTGAAGTCATGTAGTTTTCCTGAAAAGGATTATTGTAGACTTAATAACTCATGATCTTTATATATATAGTGGAACCAAGTGTGTTGGGTTATATTATTTTTAAGTGAGAGACTTGCATGTGAGAGAGTTGGAGAGTAAAGGAAAGTAGTGGAGAGTGAGAGTGCCCATTTGTTGGTTTGATCAAAAGAGAAATTAAGGACTATGTACATGATTTGTAGATCATGTTTTTGATGATAGTATAGTTTTCCTATAGTATGAAGATGTGCATAGATATATAAGCATGCATATGAGGATTTTTTTAGTAAAGAAGGAGATAGAGTTTATGAAATTGACAAAGAATCGAGATGTTCATCATCAAGTGTTGAAAACATTAGTTCTAAGGTGGAAGTTTTTTTCCAAGAAGAGTTAAAGGACCTGATCTTCCTTAGGGGTAGTTTCTCCTTTTGAAATAAGGTTTCACTAAAGACCTTTAACTAGAAGGACTTGACCAAAGGTTCCTGATCATAAGGACTTGATCAATTTCTTGTTTGTGATTATCTTAAAGGATAGTAGTCCATGTGTTTTTAAGCATGGGAGTGGGTTTTATTCCACAAAAGGGTTTCCCACATAAATCTTAAGTTATGTATGTGATCTTAGATTATTTTTATTATTCACAACTATGAATTATTTGTATGCTTCATAAATTCTTGTGTTATATGCTTAAGTATTTATAAGGGTTTGTAGATTGAATTGGATTATTTGTCATCACTGATTCACTCCCCTTGGTCAATGGATTGTACCTCTAACAATTGGTATCAAAGAAAGGTTCTTTGTTAAAATCTTGATAGCTTGAAGGTGGTCCAAGATACAATGGCTAGTCTAAATGTGCAAGGTGGTTTCTCTACTAAGCAAGCACTGATGTTCAATGGATCTAATTATGATTTTTGGAGTGTTAGGATGAAGACATGCATTATGTCCCTAGGGTTTGATGTATGGCAATTAGTTTTGTACAGTTATGTTGTTCATTATATTTTTGCATCTAGTATTGTAGACAAGAAACTATTTGAGAATAATTTTAAGGCAATTAATGCCATCACTTGTGGTCTTATAGAAACTAAGTTTACCAAAGTAATTCATTGCACATATTCTAAGTAAATATGGGATAAGTTGAAGATTATTTTTGGAGGAGAATAAAAGGTTAATTTAGAAAAGTTGTAGACTCATAGAAGGAAATTTGAAAGTCTCAAGATGAACAAAGAAGATACCTTTTTGTATAAAGCTGATGAAATTGTGAACATCAATATAGCTCTTGGAAAGAATATTGAAAAGACTACTATTGTTCAAAAAGTATTAATGTCTTTGTCCCCCAAGTTTAATCTAAAAGTATTTATTATTGAAGAGAGTCATGATCTTACTTAGTTGAAGATGTATCAATTGCATGGCACTCTTACTACCTATGGGATGAGGAAGAATGATGATATACCTCCAAAGAAGGAAGCAAATTTCAAGAATGAAATGTAGATAAAGAAGAAGTTCCAAGGTAATAAAATCAAGGAGGATGACATTCCTGATATAGATGAGGATGAACTAATTGATTTGATTTCAAGGAAATTGAGAATAGGTTCAACCAATTATAAAGGCAAGTTACACCTCAAATGCTTCAATTGTGGTGAGATATGGCATTTTGATAATAAGTGCCCTCATAAGTATAAGAAGGATGATGATGAAGAGCATGATCAAGGTCATGATTATAGTAAGATATATTTTAGGTTTGATAAAATCAAATATGGATTTATAAGGTTTGATAACAAGAAGAAGTACTTTAAGAACAAGAAGAGTCTATACACCAAAGAAGATTGTATTTCATCAGATGAAAATGAAGATAGTGAATCAGAACATGATTATAAATATGATGGTTCTAATAAAGATGAAGCTATGTTTATGGCTAAAGAAGAAAATTAATCACATCATAAGGCATCTACTTAGAGTGATTTAGATGATGATGAATATGAGATGGACTATGAGATTGCATTGACTAATGCTCATGAATAACTAAAGATTAAAAGGAAGACCAATAAGAAGAAGAAATATCAACTCAAAGAATTTTAGGAGCAATTCAATGTATTTGAGGTAATAATAGATGAAGATGTCAAGAATCATGAAGGTATGGTCAAACAAATATGTTGTCAATTGGAAGTCCTGTCTACAAGCCTAAAATCTAAAGAAGATGAATTTGTAAGGTATGTATCTGAAAATAAGTCATTGAATCTAAGTTAAAAAAATATGTCTAGTAAGGTAATGTCATTTGTGAGATTTGAAAATATCTTAATTGATTTAGACAACATTATGAATGATCAAAAACATGCTAGTGATAAGACTGATCTTAAATACAAATAAGAACAATAGACTACAAATCAAACAATATGAAGACTAATGTGAACAAGGATAATCAGTGTTTTATTTCAAATCATTAGAAAATAAATGAAGGTGATGTATAGAATGAATACAAAATAGATCAGACAACCAACTACCATGAGGTTTACAATTTATAATGGTTACTACTATACTTGTAATTAGTTTGGGCATAGAGCTAGAGAATGTTTAAGACTTGCTAAGAATGAATTTACATGAAATTATGATGGGGGTTATCAGTCAAAAGGCGTAAGTAAGGTTGAGTGCCTCAACTATCATGATGTAGGACACTTTTCAAAATATTATCCATTTAAGGTAAGACATGGTGAGTTTCCTTCAATAAATATTGAGTGTTATAGTTGTTATGAACTAGGATAAATTGAAAGATTTTATCTAAATCTAGAAAGACAAAGAGATATTTTTGTAAAAAGTATGGTGTTATTTAATTGTGAAAAAAGAGGTCACATTGGTAGATTATACAAGGGAAGGCTTATAAGATAGAATAGGTTTTATTAGTCTCCTAGAGTGCAAGACAGAGGACAAGTTAATACATGGAAACCAAAGGTGGTAAGTATACGTCATTATGAGACTGTAGGTCCAAGTAATCTATTTGTTATGGTAGATAATGCTTCTAATGTTGAATAAGCCCAAGAGATCTCATTGTTTACTCATGTTGAGAATGAAGAGACTAAGCTAAACGAAAATACCAAGGTACTAGTTGAGTCTAGCTCTAAGGTAAGTATGGATCCAAGTGAACATCATGTTGTTGTTGAACAAGTTCCTAGAGATGAGAATCTAAGTTGCAAGGAAGATTCTTCATATGTAGAGCTATGACATGAGTCTATGTTATCTCCATGTATTGATAATCTAATAATAGAATAAAAAGAGAACATTGCAATAGTTTAGGAAGTTATTTCTCTAAAGCCAAAGAAGAAGAAGAACTATAAGTATCATCTAATCAAGGAGGAAGAAGAATATGAGGATTTGTATTCTTTTAGAGTATTGAGGTATAGAGGGTGTCTCTATATATGATTATTAGGAGACTCCTTTCAAGTGGAGAAGTAAGTGTTCTTGTGGTGTTTTTTATTTTTAATAGTCTATAAGGTCATATTGAAGGTTCCCAAATGGCAAAGGTGGTTTTTTGATATGAAGATTTGTCAAACTCTATTTGGAGATTTTTGTTTGCTCTCAGGTTCCTAGTTTGTGCTTAAGAACTTTTAGGTCCTAAAATTGGTTATAGGAATTCAAGGTTCCAAATGGTGTGAAATATCAAATATTGGTCCAAAATTATGTAATGGTTATCTCCAAGTGTACAAGAATCTTCAAAAGTAGACATTGATTGGAAGGTGTTGTGTTGACTTTGTTTATTTTAAGATTTTAGGGTTTTGAGCTTTGATAAAAAAAAGTGGTATTACTTATGATTTGAGGTCTAAGAATTATTAATTTATATAATGGGATAAATGGGTGGTCTAATCAAGCTTCACAAATATTTTAAGGTTTGTGGTTTTAAATTTATTCATGTTTTTGTCATGTTGGAGGTCGAATTAGATAGTAGGTTTGTGAAGAAAGTATGTTGAAAAAGATGATATTACTATTTAAAATTGGTGTGATCAAGGGGGAATATGAGATTTCTCTATTTATGAATTTTTAGGTCCTAAAGATATGTCTACTGAAAGGTTTGTTCTCTATAAGTTCTAGTTAGGGCTACAAGAAGACTAGACTGACCTAGTGAGAAGAGTGATTTTTGCTTAGTTTCTCCAAAAGAGCAAAGTATGAGTATCTAAAGGTATGTTATCAAGTTTTTTTAGTGCATGTTTCCTATTTTTTATAGTGCATATGTAGATTTGGTGGTCATGGGAGTGTATTGAGAAAGAAGGCTAGTAAGCCTACACGGTGTTTCTTCATGATTTGTGGATATCTGAAGATGCTCACAAGGTGAAATAGCTCATAGATATTAGGGGGAGTCCTTATCAAATGTTTCTTAGATATTTCCATCATATTTATATGGTTTTGTGTATTATTTAGTCATTATTTATAGTGATTGATTAAAAGAGACTATTGGTATAGGTCAAGAGGAGGTTGTTAAGACAAGCAGAAGTAGACTCAAAGTAAGGGGGAGTTTTTATCATCTTTATAAGATGGTCCTTTCCTATTTGATGGTATTTTTAGGTCTTAAATATTATTTTTTTCACACCTTATCATTTTTTCAAAGGGGGATGAGCTTTTTATTGGGGGGAAATTTCTTGTTATGAGAGTGTTTTGAAGAGAGAGACGATGAGTTATATATTGTTATATTAATGGGTGTTGACATAAATGAAAAAGGGGGAGATTATTGGAAATATATTACTGATGTCATGTTGATGTCATGGATGTGTCATGGTGAGTGTATGAAGTGCTTTGATATCCTATGTAATAATGACAAAGTGTGTAATGTGCTTGTTCTAGTGTGCTTTATGTGTTTGGTTGATCTTTATTTTTGGCTAGTTAGAAGTGTCCAGGAATGAGTATGGTGACTGGTAATTGTGAAAGAGGTCCCTAAGATGTTATCTATATTATTTTTCTTGTGTGTATAATTGGAATTCATCTAGTATTCCATAGTTTTCATCTAAACAATTTGGGTCTAGTGGAAGAAAATCTAAGTAGGCAATTTGCTGACATCACCATTGCCATGTGTAAATGAGTCAAGGGGAGATGGTCATATGGTTGTGATAAAATTAGTACTTAGTTGTTATGAAACATATCTCAAGTCATGAATCAAAGCATGGTCAAATATATGAAGGTGCAAAGTTGGGTTCTAAGATAGAATTCTCTATTTCCCCATACTTATCTACATTTACAATATGGCCAGAAAGAGTTGAGTAAGAAGTTTGATGATGGAAGATATTACACGTGTGGATGTTTCAAGATGAGGTGATCATATGGGTTTATTTATTTTTATACCAATTTTATTTTCACTAATTTTTATATCATGTGATGTAGTACAATAATAAATATGGATGTGCAAAGTTGGGCTCCTAGGGATTTTGACTATGTTTTCCTATACTTAGCCAATTTTGCAATAAGGGAAAAAGAGTCAAGTGAGTATTTTGATGGTGTTATATCTTTCACGTATGAAGGTGTCAAGAAAATATGATCATATGGGTTTGTTCAAATTTTATATTAGTTAATTTGTGCTAATTTTAAGATCATGCACTGATGCGTGGTAAAAGCTATGCAAGAACAAAGTTCATCTTCCACACTTATTTTGGCATGGTTGGTTTTGTGACATAAGATTTTGAGAAGGAAATTTAATAGAATTATATCTAACACACACAACATTTATAAGAGCTTTATGTCATATGGTTAGATTTTCTTATGTGAGGAAATCATTTGGTCTAAATTTGAGATCATGTGTTGAATCATAGAAGTTATTAAGGATCAAAAATGGTTACTCAAGCATATTGAAAGGGTCCCCATACTAGTCATTTTTGAAAGTGTTAAATCTCAAACAAGATCAATGGTGCACGTCATTCCAATAAGTCAGGAAGTGGTGAGATGAAGACAAGTGCATGATGTTTAATGACTAAGCAAAGGTATAGGATAATGATATAATGGTGAGAGGATATTCATACAGATTGATCAATAGTGAGCATTTATCGTTAAACACCTGATTGATCCATAGAGATCAATGGATTACATTGAGTCAAAGTTCCTAGATTACACAAGATGAGGTCAACATGACTAAATTTAACATCTAAGTATTGACAACTATGCATTAAATATTGATCAAGATTGATGGTCCATATTCATTCTGAGTAGTGAGTTCTTGAGATTTGAGCTTAGTGTCTAAAGGTTAACTATTACCATTTGTATTTGAATATTTAAAATTGTGAAGGAAATACTAGTGTCTAGTTTGTGGACCATAACTTTTGGTAGAAGTTGAATTTACTATTGAAGTAAAAAAAATTGTAGAGAACTATAAGGCACATTTGAAAATATGGATTAGAAGATCTAAAAGTATCTACAAGCATTTTTATTAAGGTTAAAAGTTGATTGTGTATTCTTTCATGGACTGTAATGACCACAGAAGAGTATTTAAACTCATGTAGATGTTGTTTCAATGTTTTATGGTGAATTGGATATTGGGGAGTAGTGTAGACTCTATGGGGATGCTCTATGAGTATTTTAGAGTTGTGATCAATTTATCTTAAGTATGAACTTTGCTTCAGAAGTTGACTCTTTGTTCACTAATGGTGTTCCTATGTATAAGGTCTCTATTTGAGTTGTTTGAGCATATATAGAGGTGAGATAAAGTGTCTATCATCATTTGAGGATATTCTATGGGACATAAAGAGTGGGCCTATTTATTTTTAAAGGGTCATATGTTCTTATTTTATTCAATGGTGTGTTAAATGGTTGAATGGGCCTCCATGAGATGTATAAGAGCTATAAGGTCCTCATTAAAAGGTATAGCTACTTAAGTGTGACCCATATAAGATGCCTTAAGGGTGAAGGCATGTAGTGTGGCTGAAAAGGATTATTATGGACTTAATAATTCATTATATAAATATAGTGGAACCAAATGTGTTGGGTTCTAGACTTTGTAAGTGAGAGGCTTGTATGTGAGAGAGTTAGAGAGCAAATGAAATAAATGGAGAGCAAGAGTGCCCAGCTATTAGGTTGATGAGTAGAGAAGATTAAAGACCATGTACATGATCTGTAGATCATGATTTTGATGATACTATAGTGTTTCTATAGTGTGAAGTTGTGTGAATACATCTAAGTGTGCATATGAGGACTATTTGAGTGAAGGACAAAGAGTTTATGTAGTTGATAGATAATCAAAAGGTACATCATCAGGGGTTGAAAACATTAGTTCTATGGTGTAAGTATTCTTTCCAAGGAGGGTCTAAATGACCTAATCTTCCTTAGGAGTAGTTTCTCCTTGTGAAACATAGTTTCACTAAATATCTTTGATCAGAAGGGCATGATCAAGGTTGTAGGTTAGAAGGACTTGACCAAAGGTTCTTGATCAGAAGGACTTGATTAGTCTCTTATTTGTGATCATATTATAAGATAGTATTCCATGTGTTTATAGGCTTGAGAGTGGGTTTTATTCCCCAAGATGGTTTCCCACATAAATCTTGTGTTGTGTATGTGATATTGAATTATTTTTATTGTTCACTGCTATGAATGATGTGTATGCTTCATAAATGCTTATGTTAGATTATTAAGTATTTTCAAGGGTTTGGAAATTGAATTAGATTATTTATCATCACTATTTCACCCCCCTCTTAATGGATTGTACCTCTAACACCCAAGATGGCATGCACCCATGAATGCACCACCACCATTATACTAACCAAAGTCCTTGAAGGAGAGAGTTATGCCATATCAAAAATAACCTAATGCAGACCCCAATCCCTTCTTTACTATGCTTCAAGTGAGCACATAAGGCTTGGGCTTTATGTGAAGTGTTGCTAGCATAGTCAAGTGTTAAATTTTGAGCACTATAGGATTAGTAAAGGCTTGTGCCACATTGAAAAAAAGTCTAAATTTTACTTGGATAGCTAGATAAGTGCCTAGATAGGCCCATGACTAAAAACACATACTTTTCTATAAAATTTTGGTTCCATTTTTTAGATTTCTTTAATTTTCTTGCTATAATGGTGTACCATAATAATGCTTTGACTCTCCCTCAAGAATGAGTGGAAGACAACTTTGCTCTAAGGCATCCAACTTATAAAGGATAGAAACCAAGGAAGTGTCTAGAACAACTTGTATGATGCCTTGTATGAGGTTTTATTTTGTGAATTACCCAAGCAAGTGTATATATGGTTGGCTTCTTATGTGACACATAAAAGTATAAGCTATGAATAGCACCTTGAGTGGATGAAAGAGTGCCTATAAAGGATTGAGACCTTAGATGCCACTTGGACTAGAGATAGAGATAAATGGTGGTAAGTAGCATTGAATAGCTACATGCTTGAATTCATAGTATTGACATACTCTTACCCTAAAGAAGTAGAATATAAGTTATTGCATGAACCTAGAGGCACATTTGTGAAAGAATTTGGAATAAAACTCATGAAGTTGATGGTGGATTATGGCTTTAAAATCATGAGGATGGAAGTCTAAAGTCCTCTGGTATATGATTAGCATAACAGGGAAGAAGGGGATGTGTAGGTGAGGTGTAATGGAAAGGGACAAGCAGATTGACACTTTAGAGCTCAGGAGATAGGCTTATAATAAGAAGTTTGGGCTAATGGAGATCTAGAACTAGGAAGTGTTGTGAGGACCCATAACAAGCAGGAAGGGCATGGGGAAGGATATTTTGAATGGCAGTGGCACTTAGAGGGAGAAACCCTTGAATCCATAGAACAAGCTCCATAGTTTATAGGTGAATGATTGAGGTCCCTATATAAATTAAACATTGAAGATGTATCAAATGCACCTAGCCCCTTTAAACTTATGGTGTGAACTCATGTGCTAGATCCCCCATAGGAAGATATAATATTGATAATTGACCCTATTATTTTATAGATTTGGACCAAAATTTTATGATTGAATAAGTTTTTTTTTATGAGGAGATAAGTGAGGACACCTTTAGACCTCAAGGCACTAGCTCGACTAGATAGAATATGAGCACAAGCACCCTAGTCCATTCAATGTTAGTTGTGCAACCTCGGTAATAGCCTGAAGGAAGTATTCTCATGCCACTAGTTAGTACTATAACGCAATCTTATTTTATGATATTAATAGTAACCATGGGATTAATGCCTAGCCTAGTGGTTGGAAGCCTTGGAAGACCACCACCAGGATAAGTACCAGGGGGATAAGCACCTCAAATACTAGTTGTTTCCCACCCCAAATTTATTATGAGATGGCCATGCATCTGAATAAGTATTGAAGAATGGATAATTTCACAAATAATGTGCTCAAGTGTGAATTATAATGGTGTGCCTAAGGAATAACCTAGTCTCAACACAAAATAACCCAATTTTTAATGACCTTTCTTTATTATGACCATAATTAGTATAAGAAGTGTGCCCAGGGGGTAATGTAACTAGAGATAATGAAGATGATTTGGATGTCACTGAAATCTATTCCCTCAAAATAAAATTCATCATTAGGTACATCTAAAAGATCTTCTCTAAGATGAAGCTAAGGAAGAATGGTGTGCATGCGAGAAAATATGATGACTTCTACCTTCAGGTCAATGAAGAAGGAGAATTGGAAATAGTGGCACCAAGAAAATCCCCTTAGAAGAAGCGAGTAGAAACCTTAGAGGAAATACAAGATAACCTCTAATTGAAATTACCTTCACTCTAAAAATGAAGCTACCCCCTCTACATGAAAGAATAAGCATGTGGTATTTATGCTAGGGATTATGTCACATAAGCCAAGAGGGAAGAAAAGTAAGAAGTCTTAGGGGCTAGTGTCAATGTCCATGATAACCTTGGAAGAAATGGAGGTGCAAGAAGCATGAAAGGAAGTAGAATAACATGGGGTGTAAGAAGAGGAAGAAGAAAAAGATGGAGGGATGAAGGTGTACATCATCCAAGAACAAGAAATAGAGGAAGAAATTAGCGCTATATAAATTTATGAGGCTCCTTAAGGTGGCACTACTACCATACTTTAGGAAGTAGAAAAACCATCAATCATGACAACCATACAACCCAAGATGTAGCTTTTAAAAACTAAGTAGGATAAGAGACACTGATGGATGGAACTGGGCCTTAGTAATGACCATATAGAGGTGGTGCTAGATTTATATGAAAAAAGTAAGGCCAAGGGTGTGACCTATGTTGAGATTGACAAATTTTAGGCTGAGGAGATAAGGGACAAGGAGGAAAAGATAGTTGTGTTAGTAAAGAAGAGGAAGGTAGAGATAAATATGGCCTAAAAGGAAAAGGCCAAGAGATAAAAAAATAAAAGAGGGTCATTGAAAGTAAAAAAACAATAAAGGAAAAAGAAGTAAAGGTGCCTAGCACCCCCACCAGAACAGTGGAGGAAGCCATGCCATAGGCATGCCCAAGTAGTGAAGGGGCACCTAAAGACAAGAAAGGCAATACTATCACCATAAATAATCAAACATAGATCATATTTGAAACCCAATAGACTTAGAAGGGTGAAGCTAGCGTTAAAGAAAAGGAAGAAGTGGATGAAGGGGATAAGTTTGAGTAATAACCCCTACTAGAAAAATAAGACATATCAGAGGAAGGTACTAAAAAAGGTGGTAGTTCTAATGAAGAAGAGTTACAGAAGATGAAGATGGCCATCCAAGGAGAGGAAGTTGAGTTGAGCCTATGAGAGAAGGTATAGAAGGGGTTCATGAATGAAGATTATTATATGGAGTACATGCCCATAAAAACCACCATGACATTAATGTGCCAACAACTATCCTTTGCCTTCAGTAGTTATATGGATGAGCCTTAATTTGAGGTACCATAAAAGGTAGTCATCAACATAGACCAAAAAGAGGAAGGGTATGAGTCACTTCTTGTCAACCCCTATGTAATGAATCTAGTAAGGTCAATCAATGCCCTCATTTGAATGGCTTCCAAGGTAGCATTAAATAACATAATTAATGATGTTAGATCCTTAATCTAGAAAAAGATCATGTTAGAGGAAGAGGAAATAACAAGCCCATAAAATTTAAGTTGTGGCAACTGGCTGAGCACATGGGGGAAGTTCATCCACCCCTCCTAGATGGTATTAACACTTTAAATTTTTTAGATGTCAATAAAGTGTGTGCATTAGTGGATTATATGCTCCCAATATTAAAGGCAAAATCAATGCCAAAAGAGGAGGAGGACCCTTGCTTTTCCATAAAGCAAGATATTGCTACAAAACTCAAAGAAATGGAAGATCTCTTTACAAAGCTTGAAGAAGGCACCAAAATGGCTAATTAAATATTTTTCAACTTCTCCACCCATGTGTTATTCATAGACATGTACCTCAAAAGGGAAAAAGGGGAGAAGGATGTAATGATTTCATAATCATCCATGGTGAGCAAGGATAAACACTCTCAAATAATGACACATGTCAACACTTTGATCACCCAAATAAGGACCCAGGAGTAAGACTTGGAACAACTCTTCCACACATTACAAACAAAGGCTTATGAACAAGGAGTGATCCTCGATAGAACTGTAATAAAGCTAAAGGAAAGGTTATAGGCCTTTAGGAAAGAGTTGGATAAAACTAACATGCTCACCCTCACCACCACCTCCACAAACATAGACTACATCATAGAAGAAATCAAGCTCATAATCCAAGGAATTTAGGACTTCCAATCAGAACTAGAGGAGTGCACACCCAATTTTATGCACATAAAGCATTGGAATATTAGTCTAAGGGTGGACTAATAATTTTTTATGGGGTAATGTTGGGCCCTAAATCCATATAATTATAGGATTCATGTCATTATAGTAGATACTTAGGCATGAGGAAATCACTTGTCATGATTTCTATTTTGTCATCTTGTAGTGCCAGCTAGTAGGTAGATAACTAACTCATTTTTGGCTCAACCATCATTGGGAAGTGGGTGCATGGAACAATGATGGATTATTAGAGGTAGGGTAGTTGATCTAATGGAATCATTACATCCAACACAAGCTTAGTAATTAACATGTTCCATTCCCCATGGCACTAAAACACCCAAAAGAACTATAAATGTGGGTTGAGTCTAGTTAGAAAGAAGGAGAATATTGGAGTAGTGAAGCCCTAGAGGATTGGTTCCAAATGCTATGTTCAACATTAAAACATAGATTTTAGTTTGAGATGACTTTATAGCTCCCCATTGTAATTTCAAATATTTCATATGAGCCTCTATGCCTTTAGTAGCTTAAGACAAGAATTTACTTAGTTTTTAATGATTTATATGTATTATTGTTGAACTTTGTTTAATGATGAAGGGATTTGTCTAATGTTTAATGAATTAAATGCTTAAATATAAAGTATGTATGTTGAGATATTGTGATATTTTTACCTAAATTGTCTAGGGCATGCATGTATCTCATGAGGAGTTTAAAACCTGATATAGGAAATGCTCTAGTATGGGTAAGACCATGTGCCTTGCAATGATACCGACATCTAAGCACAATCCTAAGACTAAGTACCTCAAATAGGTACCCTAGTGACCCCTAAAGTTCCTAAATGTCATTAATCCAAGGGAACTAAAGGCTTACACCTAGGAATCTATAGACCTACTTCATATTAACTTATGCCTAACTGATAGTCAAATTTTCCCAACCTAGGATGGTGTACACCCATGAATGCACCACCACCATTACACTAACTAAAGTAACCAAAGGAGAGATTTGTGTCATGGAATAACTAGCCCAACATAGACCCTGATCCCTTCTCTACTATGATTTAGGTGAGTGCATAAGGCTTGCACCTTATGTGAAGTGATGTTAGTGCAGTCGAGTGTTAAATGTTGAGTGTTATAGGATTAGTCAAGGCCTATGCCATGTTGGAACAATTTTAAATATGACCTAGACATATAGATAAGTTAATATCTATGCCCATGACTGAAAACAACTACTTTTATACAATAAAGTCACATCGAGGTCATTTTTATAGTTTCCCTTAATCTAGGAGGTTAATTACAAAGTTTAAATATTTATTGTGCCATCTTAGTATGTTTTAACAATATTTTTAAAAATTTAAGGTATTTTTGATAAAATTAAGATTGATTTTGTTTTAATATATCCCATGCATGTACACCATATATATTCTTAGTTAAGTTTTGGTCTTCATAACCACTTCTTAATTGACCATCTCATGTTTTTAAAGCATGCCAAGGCATGGGTGAAAGAAATTAAAGGAAAAATTAAAATAAAATTAAGGATAGACAATATGTTAAGGTGAATAGTAATTTTAATACCTATAATCAAGGATTTATATATTCTAGGCATGCATCTATAGTAGTTGTGAAGATATTTTGGTGCTCCAACACATATGCAAGGATGTATAGGTAGCTATCATGTATTTTCAAAGGCAAAATATTATATTTTTATTATTTTATAGGTGTATAAAATATAATTCATGGATTTATTATCTTTGTGTATTTTTTAAAGACATTTTATAGCTATTAGGAAGTCAAAATATGCTTGAAATATACTAAGATAACTCAAATATCCTATTAAATTGATTTTCAACCTTAAAATTACCCTTGAAGCCAACGTGGTAATTTGTTGGAGAGTTTTAATGGATCATAATGGTTTATATGAAGATTTAATATGGTATTTTAATAACCTATAATTTTTTTTATTCTAAGAAATAAGGCTATAGATTTATGACCAATTTCTAAGAAAAAAGATTACTCCAAATCCATTTAAAACCCTATTTAGAGAACATGAAACCTAAAAATTTAAACCTTTAAAGTTTTTTGAAGATATAAAAAATATTTAATAATGAATTTTATTCCATATACATGATATAAATACACCTTATACCAATTTAAAACCATTATCAAAGGTTTAATACCTAAAAAATGGACCGAGATAACAAACATGCATGAGAAATGAGCACCTATAAGTCTGCAAAGCTAAAAGTGTATTTTTGGAGTGTTTTTTAATTTTAAAATTCAATTTAAATTATTTTAATATGTATAATAGGTTCATATATTCATTTAAAAAAATAAATTATATATTTAGATCATTCATATGTTAAAATATTTTTTTTAACAAATTGACATGTTTGTTGCCCTGAGAGATCCTAGGTAAAATGGAGCACAACTTGAGTTATATTGATTCAAAACCTATGAAATTTGAAATAAATGTGTGTGGAAAAATTTAATAGATTTTTATTGTGGTTTAATGTTTGTATATCACCTTAGGAGAGATAAAATTCAAAATTATAAGCCTGGGCATGCAAAAGTGTTTCAAAAATAATTCTTAAGAAGGCTAAAAGTGCTAGAACTCAAGTTTTATTGATCAAAATGACTTGAAAAATTTTATGTAGGTGTTTAAAGGTTATATAAATTGCATATTTTTTTTAAAACCTCTGTAATGTATTCATTAGGTAATTTAATAAGATATATCTCTCTCTAAAGAACTTCTAAAGCATTAATGAAGCTCACACCTACAAATCTGATCTACGCCATCCTCAAAAGCTAAGAAGGGCATTGTAAGAGGCCTAAAATAAGATGATATAAGGTATATATTTCATGATTTAAAATTTAATTTAATTTTTTTAGGTCTTAAATCATGAAGATGGAAATTTCAATGTAAAATAAGAGGGTGAACATAGTTAAAAAGTCATCAAATGAGGAGCTGAAGTTGTGCAATATCAATGCATCATCATCATTTCCATTAAAAATAAGTATTAAATCATATCAATAATATCATATCTTCACTCTATTCTTAAATAAAGGATAAGAATTAAAATAAAAAATGACTTCTCTAGGTGGAGTTTCAACATGCAAGATTGGAGGAGTTGGTTGAATATTAAGTGGAGTTTCATCATGCAAGATTGGAGGAGTTCGTTGAATATTAGTGAATTTTCATCATAAAATATTGGAAATTTTAGTTTAAGTCTAAGTAAATATTTAAATTATAAGAGACAAATATCCTCCAAAATAGGTCAACTTTATTGATCTTTGACAACCTCAAGCCTCTAATAAGGACTTGTACACCCCACTCACAACTTAGATACTACAAAAGCAAGTAATGATACATTAGAGAAGGAAGAATATGTAAATTTAAATTTAACTTCAGATATGTTTCAATTTTCATCATTAATAAGAGAATTTATGATAATTTTGCATGAATTTCCCCTCACTAAGGACTCCTTTCACTATATTTACTTGATTTTTATAAGTAATTGGATATACATCTAACTCGTTATGGCTTTACCCTGCCACATTTCAAACTTGTAAACACCTTCTTGAGAAATAAATAAATTCATTTTAGCTTCTCATATTTTGGTTATGGTGTGAAATTGATGAATTTTTTATGTAAGCTTGTGATAATTAAAGATTATCCTTAATTTATGTCTAATTTTATGAACCTTTATGTAAGAAAATTGATCTTGTGTAGGTTGTAGTTTATGTCTCTAAGAGTTTATACAATTCATATTTATGATGAATACTATTTGAGCTTCCTAAGATAAGTGGTCATCCTTCTAAGTAATTTTATAAACTAAATCATTTCTATAAAACACTTATGCCCAAGATTCATTGGTGAGTTATGATTTATTTATGTGTGAGTGCTTTTTGAGCTCATTCTATGTGTGTCTAATAAAGTTAAGGAATTCAATTTTAGTGCATCACCCCATAGTTAGTCATATACATATAGGAATCTCTCCCTCTTTTCATTGTCAATAAGTAGTTTTGGTGAGGATCAAGGTTATTCATCAAGGTAACCAACCCACTCTAGAGGTTTACTTACATTATAGGACACCCAAAACCTAAAAGTGATCCCATTATGTCAATTGGGTGAGGAATCTTGAAGACCTTCCTCAAGGGTGCAACTACAATTTGAAAACAACTATACCTCAATGATTATCTTATAGTCTAAACCTATCATTATAATGACCCACACCACCTATACACTATAAAAAGCTTAAAAATTGGTATATATCCTTAATTTTTACAAATCCACACCTATTTTTTAGTGTTATAGACAGTACCAACCATAAAGGGACACTAGTGTCTAGATACTTATTTAGTGTCTAGTACTCTAAATCCATCCAAATGGAAATTATTCAAAACCTATGGGTCAAACTATTTGTCTTATTGAACCCTACTATGAGATATTTTCAAAATGTGTGGTATAAATATAAGTCTAAGCCTTTTCATTATTCATCTATAAAATACCAAAAAACACCTACCAAGGCTCATTCAATCAATCACAAAACTAAGTTATTATGACCTATTCATAACTATTTAATTTTAAGTCATAGGGTTAATAAAACAAAAAGTTTAAAGCATCTAAATAACAACCCATGAGTGGTATTTTTTGAGTTATAATCTTGATAATTTCACACATTTACATTTAATAGATTACACCATTTTTCACACACACTCCCACACATGGGGGAGAGCTACATAGGTATCAAGCTTTCCTTGGAGTATTGGCTATGTAGGAAATGCTCATTGATAGAGGGGTTTTTAAGGTCAATTTGAAACTATAATCCCACTAACCCATTTTTTATAAACAAATCCCAAGGGTGAAGAAAGGTCAAGATCTAGGGTTTGATCTATAAGTAGACATATACAACCTGTGTTCTATATTTTAATATATCATCATGAAAGGTCATATAAAACCTAAAATAATTAAGTTGGTCACATCACAATCTAACACATATTTTGTATTGGATAGTAATGTTGAATAATGGATATTACCATTAATGGTAGTGTCCCAAGTTTGATGGTAGGGTTTGTAGTTTTAGAAACATCATTTCTATAAATTGATGATTATCTTAGAATCTTGATCCTACACACTTCTACCTTTATGCAAATCATATCTTCATGTAAATTAAAAATATAGCTAAGTATCATTTCTATTCGATATTGTAATCAATATAATATATTTTAAATTTGGAACTTAATATATTTAACACATTTAAATATTTTAATTTAAAATATTTTTTTAACTGAGTTTGTAATTAATTGTCCTAATATATAATAGTTTTACTAGTCCTTATGTACATTCTATTATATTCCCTTAAACCTTAACAATAATATTTTCCAAAAAGGGTTAAAAATTTGGTGAACTTGACCACTGTGTCTTTTCATGTAACTCGTATCTTGTTCTAATGTTTTCAATTATATAAGGTTTCTAATTTTAGTAATACTTAAATTTGGGTTTTTCAATTTCATTTGGTAACTATATTTTAATTTATAAATTATGAAAACTATTAGCAAAGGTAGTTTCAAAATGGAATATAAAGAAGCCTTAGTTAACCATTTAATACAAATAATAAATTGATTAATGTGTTCGTACATGTTCCCCAAGAAAAAATAAATAACCATGCTAAGGCTAGTGCATCCACATCAAATAATGGTGAACCTTAAGATGAATCAACTATTGCTACATATTGCATGGGAACAATTAGTACTTTAACTCAATTATCAGTTTTAATGCATCAACACAAGTGGTGTTTTAATCCCCTTTGATATCTTCTCAAATATCAAATCTTAATCCTAATGGGTCTATAGTGTGAACTCTTCTCCAAGTTCTATTTTTTTAAAATTTAAGCTTACCAATATTGATAAAAATACTTTGAAATAAAGTCATGATATTGATTTTCAAGATGTATTACATTATCCTCTAGCACCTGAGATATATTTTAACCCTTTTCAAACATGTTTTGTTGTACCCAAGTTCACATTTTATGATGTAAAGGGTGATCCTGAACAACATCTTTAATGTTTTTATGAAACATACCTTGATTATGCTTTGAATGATAAAATTTTGACCAAATTATTTCTAAGGAGCCTAAAGGACTATGCTTTAATATTATTCTATGAATTACTAATACAATCAATGAAAGCATTCAAACCCATAAAAAAACATTTTCTAACACATTTCTCCATAAACATCACTAAAAATATGTCATATGCATAAATTTATAAGACTAAATAAGGAACCAATGAACCTATCAATGAATAGGTCTTGAGGTATTAAATAATATTAGCCAAAATGGAAAATTGAGTGACATATAAAGAGCTTCAAGACATATGTAAGAAAATTTTTCTTACCCCATTACATGAATCTATTATTTTTAATAAGTTAAAATATTTTTATGACTTATGAAATTTTTTTGATTAATAAATGAAACTGATTTCTTTAAATAATCTTAAATATGTCGTGAATACACTAACTACATATTTAGCCAAGTTTCATATCAAACAAAGATACAAGGTAAAACCTAGAGAACCTAAAAAGAAAATAAACACAATGGTTAATGTAGTGTCACCAAAACCTAATATCATCATCTTATCCAATACACATAAGATACAATTTACATTATTACTTGAGTCTCTATCATCACTACTTAAGAATATTTTTTAGTGTCATATTATATCTCTCCCTCATCTTATAGAGGTTGATATGAGTCGATGTTTACTGAAAGGATATGATTATAATATATATTATTACTATCACCAAGGCTTGGGAATTATTCAAATAATTTAAATATATTAAGACATAGGATTTAATACCTTATTTATAACCAATAAATTATTTTTATGATCTTCCAATGGATTTAGGTTCACAACCTAGTAACCATCTCAACCAAAATATATATAATAATCCATTGCAAGATCATTTTGAGAAAAACATGGAAGTGAAAATGGCATATAAGGAACATCCTCTTTCACCAAATTATGGGAACCCATTAGATGGTATTATTTTCACTTATACATGCACAATATCACATATGGTTTGAATACCTACTATTTCATTTGTTGACATGAAATTATAGATAATGACTAAGACCTACTATTTCATTATTTATTTAATCATGTATTAATAATTAAACTATAAACAAAATTATTATTGATAATGGTGATATTGAGAATGTATATACCATGACATTACTTACACATTTAGGATATACACATGATGATTTACACCCTTCAACCAAGCTAGTTAGATTATTTGATGGGACACGTGTTGGTGAGATTGAATTACATTTACAAGTTAGTCTAACACATATGGTTAATACATTTTTAGTTATACCATACATGATAGTATTTTATATGTTATGTGGATGACCTTGGATACATAAAATTCATGTAATACCTTCTATAGTGCATGGATGTATTAAATACATTCATACCAACAAGGTAGTCAAAGTTTATAGAATTCAATATGAACATCCATTAGAATAGGAGAAGTTTATTCCTAAATAGCTACTTATCAAACGTACTAAGGTTAATCATCCAAAAAATGGTAAGAAATATGCAATCCCATTTCCTATGTGGCCTATACTTGAGAGACCTTTACACCATAAATATACATTGGATTCCATGAAATCCTCATCTACTCCTACACAAAATCCAATTACATAGAGAAACTAAACATGTTCTAATTATAGCTACTCTAAATAAACCAAAGATCACTCAACAATGGGTTATATGGAAAACTACTTTTGCTACTATTGATTCATGACCATATACTCCTATGATGCATACATATAGTATTTATGACTCTCCAAATTTAGCTATGACACATATACATACTCCTTGGTAGTATTACCAATATGATTTACCATATTATAAGTATATATCACCATATGATTATCCCTTATATGGTATATCAAGATATCCATTGATTTATAAATATTCCAAAATCCCCCAAAAATCAAATATTCAAAAAAAATACAAAATGTTAAAATAACCTATAAAATACAAAAATATTTAGCATTCCCATGTTTGATATCTCCTTGGAACCTATGTTGTTTACTTCATGTTAATAGATATCATATCATTTAATTTACATACAGATACATGTTTCACACATATATTGAGTGTGATACATGCATACCATAGACACATGATATATTTGCATATAAATGTTGGGTCTCTCATCTACCAGCATCATATAGTATGTTGGGGGAATCTACTTCATTGGTCATGGATAATATATGTTACATATAATTTATGATAATTTATAAATTATCATGTTTGAGATTATATACTAACACTTACACATTTATGTACCCATGCTCATATCTTTCACATTGTACTTCATATGCTATGTTACATGATAAACACATTTATGTAGGGTCTAGTACGATATGCTCATGCTAGTTGATTATACTTCATTTATTCACATTGTTACTTCCTTGAGTGTATTTCATTGATTTATATTATATTTCATGTGTTAAATTTGAATATGTTCCTTGCCTATTGGCCCCTATGCCATTATATGTTGTTTGAACATTTAAATATGTCATATTATGTTGATTTGACATTTGATATGTCATTTCATTTTGATTATGTGACATTTGAATATTCCCATCATATGAGGTCTTATCGGACAATTCTATTACATTACATTGAGTCCTCTTTATGTGTTATTGATTGTTTATTTATATTGTATTGTTAGTCTCTATATGTTATTATGATACATAAGATTCATCATAGGTCTTGATGTGGTCACATACTGAGAGCTTCATTGAAATATATGTTTAGACATGATATTCCTATATGATACATGATTCACACACAAATTATATAGTTACCTTATCCTTTTGGTATAAGGTACCTACCAGATTCTATTTCCCTCACCTCAATAGGGGGAATATCAATGGAGGCATGTCAAAAAGGGCATGACATCTACATTTACACAATTTTCAAATTCTAGTGGGGGCATGTTATAAATACATGACCTACACACTTACCTATTTCTCAATATCTTTAGATTCTAGTAGCTACATGTCAAAAAGGGAATGAAATCCAAACATACACAAATATCTAATATAATTACATGATTTAGATATATATTTAGACCATAATCCTATATATTACACAATATTTGAAATAATTTTTTATATTTGTGACACATAGACTCTAATTTAAGACATATTAGACGTGCATATGCCATGCTATTACACCAAAAATTTCAAAATTTACTAAGTATATCTCCATATTACTATCACTAGGAAGTACCACTTAATACCAAGAAGGACTATTATCGAACCTTTTCTATGTAAAAAATTTGGTTATATTTATAGGTTAAATTGATTAAATCATTTAACCCCACCATATTTTTTAGACCTAATTGGTACTAACTCATAATGACACTATTTTTTATATTACTTTAACCTTAACCTTACTACTAAGATTAATTATAGCCATTAGATTAATACCTAAAAACCAAATGAACATAAAGCATGAGATGCATATATCACACCAACCAACTGGAAAAATAAAAATCATTTTGAACTCAAGCATTAGATATATCATTAAGATAAGAAACTAATAATCTATGTATTAAGCTATACCATGTACAATAAATGTAGATCCATAAGTCCATGAATCAATCTAAAATATAGTTATAACCACTAATATTTTTAATTTATAATGTTTATACAAGTACAAAAACACTATTATGTTGATTATACATCCAAAATAAGGTTCAATAATGTACAATATCCAATATAATTAAAAATAAGTAAAAAAATACAAAATGAGATACATATAAAATCTCAATGTTTCATCACATAGCCTAAGTGTAATTCCATCTAGTTGAATCAGCTGAAAGAGGGAGAACATCATCTAATTGATTTACCTCTA